>LBNU01009666.1:66306-94082 GCA_014162995.1 Artemisia annua
CCACATTCATAAAGAGAATTCATTACCACAAATATAATATCATAATTGAGGACACGTTCCATGAGACGATCATTTTCATTTTGCAAAAATTGATTTTGACGTTGATAAAATGAAATTGATTTTTCTGTTTCTTGAAAAATATCCATCATTGAAGACACTTCTTTTTGAAGATCCTTTTCCCAGAGTTCAGCACATAATCGTAAATGTTGAACGTGAGGTAAAAATTGCTTTTGAAACACATCTCGCCGTTACAACCAACGCCCTCACCATACCACCATTAACAACGCCACCACCTTCGAATACGCCAGAAACTGCCGTTACAACACCAACCACCCTCACCGGATCTCCTACCACTGTACCACATCGTCGGCGCGCCTTCATCAATTCATCACCACCGGTGGATCTATCATAAACATCAATCTACCACCACCACCTTAATTATCAAAACCACCACCATCATTTCGTTATACAGAGGCAAATAATGGATTGTAATTAGCATATCTAAATAACGAAAACAATAAACATGAGATTTAATAAACAAATCATAATCAAGTTTAGGAAATATGTGTATGACCATCTTTCAAATAATTTAATTTAGGTTTTTTTTTCCTAATATAATAGACAAGGGAAATGGTGATGACGATAGTTTGTGAATGACTCTATTTTTAGCCTTGCGCCATTCGCATGTGGCAGCCAAATGGTGCCGTCATTTTGACGTGACTATACCACCATCGCCTTGCGCCATTTTCGGTGCCAGTATCCTCACGCAGCGCCAAAAGTGATTTTGTTTCAATATTTTTTACAGTTTGAATAATAATGGCTAGTTTTCATTCTTATTTTTTTTGTTTTTTAAAATAAAACTAACCATTCTTATACAGATTCTCTAAACTAAACTATACACACAATTACTGTAACACCCCCAACTCAAATATGGCAGCTATTGTGCTGGGGGTATTACGAAAATAGAAACCAGGCACATTTATAGTAAACGACCACAACTCGGGACGTTTGAAATGTGACCAAAACATATCATTCGATTTACAAACCGTTTAGAGTACAAGTACTCTTTAGTCAAAGTTGCAGCTCAGCAGGTAACGAGATATATATATCAACCAATCAAATACGCCTCACAGCTAACAATCCTCAGCACAACCTAATCATATAAATATCATAACTTAGCAATAGTACTCGAATACTTTAATAGTTAATGCTTGAATGAAGTTTTATAAAAGATGATGGCGTTTGAAAGAAAACATTTTCCAAAAGTAGTCTCGTGTGGAAGAAAAATAGAAAAGAATAAGTCGGCGAACCTCGAAACATACAAGAAATAAACGAAGACTCGAAGAATACTCGTCAAAAGAAAAGAAAAGAAAAGGATAAATGACACGAACAAATAAAGATGACAAATCCTAATAGTCTCGGTATTTCCCATTTCCCAAAATATTAATAAGAATATACTTGATAAAGTATAGTAAAGATAATAAGTAATTTTTGTAAATTTCGGCATGACCTGCCCGTTTATAAAGCATTTCCCGAGTCAACGACTCTTTTATATACAAATATCGTTAATAATAATATAAGTGTAGATATTAATATGATTGGATATATCATTCACGTTGTCCATTAGTTGTTCAGGTTTATCGACCATTTCGTATAGTTCGGGTTCCAGGTACGTTAAGATCTTTAAGGGCCTAACGTACCCTACCGTCTCGTGTTCCAAAGGGTCCATAAGTCCAAATAACCATAGCCGCAAATCCAATACGTCCAATACAAGTTCACAAGTCATAATACAAGTCATCATTGCGGATATCAAATCCATTATCCAACTCTAATTAACTTTACCAATTTATATTTTAAATTACATAGTTATTATTCCGTATTTATAATTTACCGTTTAAACGTTTAAAACTATTAATAATAATAATAATGTTAATAATAGTAATAATAACCATCCGAGACTAAAACCGTATCCGTACAACAACGCCAATCCCATATCTCGCCTCAACCCAAAATACCAATTTCTAACCTAATCCAAACGGCTAACCTATTAAACCAACCAAATACAATTCGCACAACACTTCGGCTTAACCAAAACCTCATCCAAATCCAAATACCATAACTCAAGTTACTAATAACAATAACAACAACAAAAATAACCACTCACCACCACCACCATGGCTCGGTGGTGGTGAGCCGTGGCTGCCGAGACCCAACCAAACCAAACGAACCTCAAACAAAATCAAAACAACCAAAATAACCTTTCCACTCGCTACCAAACTCGACCCAACATCAAAATAACACCAAACCTCACCGAGTCACCGAGTTGACTCGGTGAGTTCACACGAGTCGCGACCTAGAACGAACCAAACAAGATTTCCACACGAGTTTTATTATTAAAACACTTTATTAAAACGTTTTTTAATAAAAAGAAACAAAAACAAATCGGATTTAATAAAAAAACGAAAATTAGGGTTTTGTTTTAAGGATGTTTTTATTAAGAAAACATGTGTAAAAATGGTGGGGAAAGACTCGGTACCAAGAACTCGTCGAAATAAGGTGGCGGTGACGGAAAATAGTGGCGGTCGAATCACAAAAATGGCCCTAGAGGGTGCGTTCGTGGGTTTTGAGTGAAACGGGTTGCGGGGATGAGTCGGGGATGTCCCGATCTACAAGTATGGATAGGTGGTGTAGTTGTGGGTGGTCGGAAAATTTTCCGGTGGCCGGAATAGTGGCCGGAATTTCTGGGTGGGTTTGGGGCCGGCGTAGGAAGAGAGAGAGAAGAGAGAGAAAGTGAGTGTTTGTGTGTGTTTTTATTTTTGGTAAAATGAGGAGAAGTAAATAAGTGGGGGTATTTATAGGTGGAAGGTTTAGGGTAGTTTGTTATTAAATAAAGTGGAGGGTGTTTATTGAAAATAAACTCAAGGGACTAGTNAAACCTCACCGAGTCACCGAGTTGACTCGGTGAGTTCACACGAGTCGCGACCTAGAACGAACCAAACAAGATTTCCACACGAGTTTTATTATTAAAACACTTTATTAAAACGTTTTTTAATAAAAAGAAACAAAAACAAATCGGATTTAATAAAAAAACGAAAATTAGGGTTTTGTTTTAAGGATGTTTTTATTAAGAAAACATGTGTAAAAATGGTGGGGAAAGACTCGGTACCAAGAACTCGTCGAAATAAGGTGGTGGTGACGGAAAATAGTGGCGGTTGAATCAAAAAAATGGCCCTAGAGGGCGCGTTCGTGGGTTTTGAGTGAAACGGGTTGCGGGGATGAGTCGGGGATGTCCCAATCTACAAGTATGGATAGGTGGTGTAGTTGTGGGTGGTCGGAAAATTTTCCGGTGGCCGGAATAGTGGCCGGAATTTCTGGGTGGGTTTGGGGCCGGCGTAGGAAGAGAGAGAAAGTGAGTGTTTGTGTGTGTTTTTATTTTTGGTAAAATGAGGAGAAGTAAATAAGTGGGGGTATTTATAGGTGGAAGGTTTAGGGTAGTTTGTTATTAAATAAAGTGGAGGGTGTTTATTGAAAATAAACTCAAGGGACTAGTTTCGCCAATAGGTTAAACTTTTCATAAAAACGGTTCGGGACTCGAATGACATAGCAAACGGACTCGAAAAATTACGAAAATTGCGCCATCGTTCACGAAATAGTTTTTCCAATAAAATCAAGCATAAACTTCAGAGTTTTTCTCAAACTCAGAATAAATCAAATAATTTGGCAAATGAAACAAATTCGAGTTTTTCTAGGTTGTGCTGAGTAACTCTAGGAATAAATCCTCGTTCCTAATATATCTCACGCTCCTCAAATCCAATTTAACATGCTTTAAAGTTTTAAAACGTTTCAGGCTCTAAAAAAATAGAAGTTTGGCTAGGATTAGGTTTTAGGAAAATACCAGGTGTTACAATTACTTACTTTCCACCTTAATTCTCTCTATCACAACACACATTCTCTAAACTAAATATGAATTCCAATGAAGAATACGTTGGCTTTTTTATTGTCGACGATGAAACTGATATTCACTTTATGACAAAAGCTTATCAGTATCAGCAATCGTTGCAAACACAAGGTCAAACTTCAAGAACGCGTAACTCGATGTACCGTGATCTTGACTAGCTGAAGAACGTTTGTGACTATTTTAGTGATAGTCCAAAATATTCGAAGTACGATTTTAGGCGCCGCTATCGTATGAGCAGGAAACTATTTATAAAAATAGTAAAAGGTATTAAACTTATATTGAAGCTCATGATGAACTTCATGCACAGTTTGATTTCTTTCTAGTTAGACTTGATGCTACGGGTCTATTGAGTTTTAGTGTAATTATGAGATGCACTTCCGCCATATGCCAATTGGCGTACGGTGCAACACACGACGCATTGTATGAATATTTACAAATGGGATCACATTGTACACGTGACTGTCTAGAACATTTTACTATGTGCATTATTGATTTATACATGCCTGAGTATTTAAGAAAACCCGACTAAAATGACATTCAAAATATATATGCATGTCATGAGACGGTTCATAGGTTTCCAGGTATGCTTGGAAGCATTGATTGTATGCATTAAGAGTGGAAAAACTGCCTGAAATGAAGGCACGATCAATTTCATAGAGGTGATAAAAAAAATACCCAAGTATAATGCTTGAAGTTGTTTCCTCTTACGATTTATAAATTTGGCATGCATTTTTGGGGTAGCGGGTGCGAATAATAATATTAATGTTTTAAATAATTCTCTATTATTCGACGACTTTCTTGAAGGCAGAGCCCCTGTTGCTCCGTTTGAAGTAAATGGAGTTACGTGTGAAAGAGGGTATTATTTAGCGGACATGATTTACCCACAATGGGCCATTTTTGTCAAATCATTTACGTTGGTACTAGACGAGAAACATGGACTCTTTAATAGGCGACGAGAAGGTGCATGAAAAGATGTTGAACGAGCCTTTGGTATCCTCCAAGGACATTGGGGAATTGTACAACAATAGGCGCGTGCTTGAAATTTGAACAAGATACGAAGAGTCATGTACACGTGCATCATATTGCATAACATGATTTTGAAAGATCAAAAGTATGCAATAAGTAATTACAACGATTTGTGTGTTAGTTCGCAACCACATATACAAGGAGAATGGTTCGAGAGATGCGAAGTGCAATGGAGATAAGCTAAAGAATTGCGTGATAAAACTATACACGTAAAGCTTCAGTGAGATATAATGGGTCATATTTGGCAACGACACCAACCAGAAGAAGAAAACTAGTTTATTAATAATTTGATGTATTTTCATATTTTCGTAATGTTTTTTTATTTGTTTTCGTAATTTATTTTCGCACTTTGTTTATTTTTCGTATCGTAATTTGTATTTATGTATTTAGTTTTAGTTTTTTTTTAAAATGAATAAAAGAAGTGGTGGGGCCTTAAAACTGAGAAACGGTACGCAAACGACATGTGATATGGTAGAGGGGTATTTTTGTGTGTGAATGTGAAATGTTAAAAGCTAAGATGGCGCTGATTTGGCACATACGACACCCAAACGGCATGTTACGGTACCCCTTCCTCCAATGTTGAGGATATAGATGGAATACATGTAGCAAATCTAGAAGGGTTGGTTTTGGGATAGACGCTTTAAAAAAATGAAAACATTGTTAATACAAATTATGTCTAAAAACATTATTTATATTCTTCGACCTCTCTACGTTTTGATAATAACAAAATGTAAAAATATTTTACGTCAAAGTTAATGTTAACAAGTTATTAGTCGTAAAATACCATTTCGGTGTAAATCACTTAAGATTTGAACAAAAAATTTTCAAACTTGATGAATGATCAAAGAAATAATTTTTTTGTCTTAAACTTCACATTTTTATAAATGTGATAAAATATTTTTTCAAAAATTGATTTTACAATTTTTTTTTTTGAATTATTATGAAATATTTTAATGGGAAATTATTTTCAATTTCGTAACAGCCAAAATTCCCCCCAAAAACAGGTCCAAACTTCAGCAAATAAATATTTCACCACAAAAGGACAAAATTAGGAGCGTTTGTCTGGACGACACCATTAAACATAAGAGAGTACCGTTAAATTTAACGGTACCATCCTAGAAAACTGTCTGATTTTTTTTATGTTATAAATAGTGGACCATTTACACTCTAAGCATAATTTTTTACACAGCATTTTCTGATCGACACCTCTCTTGTATATTTCATTTTCCTTGATCATTTAGTTTGTTTTAATTTGTTTAAGAGTGATCAAATCAACCATTCAAGTGATCACCTTTATTCCTTTATCAGTACAAGAGAAGAACACATCATATCGCAAAGATACAAAGTGTTGTAGTGTTAACTTAGTGTACTCGTAACACTTGTTATGTACTTGTTGCATATTTTCCGACATCTCTTTGTCATCATACTTCCTTAGATTGTGTAGTTTAGGTAGATTGTGAGAAGATCAAGTAGATCTTGTGTAGTTTGTGTTGATTGTGTGTAGATCGGATGGATCGTGTGAAGATCGGGTAGATCTTGTAGTTAATGTAGTTTGTGTGAAGATAGGGTAGATCGGGTTAGTAAGTGTGTGAGATTGGTTCTAACTAGATCAGAACTCAACAATTATCTTAGTGTTGGAAATTGTGATAAGCGACGTTGTATGGTTTCTCCGCCTGAAGGGAGCTTGTTGACACAGTGTTGAGAACTCTCGAGTTGGTACTCGAAGAGTGGAGTATGGCGAATATGAGCTTATTTACAAACCACTATAAATCTCAGTGTTTTGGTTTGACCTTTCCATCTATTTACTCTAATCTTTTACTCGATCTCGCATAAAACTCGAATCTATAGCTTTTGAAAAGAACATTTTTAACGAGAAAAAAAGTCAAACTATTCAACCCCCTTCTAATTTTTCAAGAAAAAAATGATAGCTCTTTGGTGTGTTTGTATACCTAAATATAATTGAGTGACATCATTGATAGGAGGTATCGATATAAGAAGTAAAAAAATGTAAAAATGTGTACAAAGTTATGGAAATTATGGGTTTGATAAAACATTGTTTATCAATAAAAAAAAGCTGTTCATCGGTTTTTTTTGCTGAACAACATCATAATGTTTATCAATTTTCTTTGATATTGTTCATCTATTATATCACAATTTTAATCAGTTAGATCACGTTGTTCGTCAGTTCATCAGTTTTCTTTAAAAAAAATCACGTTGTTCATCAGTTAGGTTACAATGTTCCTCAGTCTTTTTTATCAGTTAGTCTTGTTTATCAGTTCATCAATTAGTCTTTGTTCATCAGTTAGATCACATTGTTAATAAGTTTTTTTAATCATCAACTTGCATATAAACCATGAACAAATAACTAAAAATGTATTGTGTTACACACCAATTAGTGCCTTTAAATATACTTTTATAAGAAAATTTATTTTAAGCACTTTATCAAAAATATTGTGTGCACTAAATATGTTTACAACGTTATTTTAAAAATGCGATATCTCACTCATATCATATTGAAATTGAGTGATTCAAATTTCTAGGTAAAGAACGGCAAAAAATCTATAGCTTTCATGTTTTAAGTTTTTGTGTAGGTCAACCATTAAGTTAGAGAAAAATAAGGCCGAAGATGCTGAAAATTTCAAGAAAATTAATTCTACTTAAAATCTAAAAAGAAAAAAAATACATATATTCGATTTATATATCAAAATTCATATCAAATCAAAGAGAATTAAATTCTGGAAATTATAATGAAATCGGTTTTTCGAAAAGTTTGTCGTTTGAAATTTATAACAATTTTAAGTTTGATGATGAAACCTAAAAACGGGTCAAACTGCCCTTTCACCAATTTTTTTTTTTTTTTTTTTTTTTTTCTCTTAAAAAAAAAAAAAAAAAAAAAAAGATGGAGAGGAGGAAAGGTTGGTGGGGCATGTGTCTTATTATAAGTGGCTTTTTAGACTTTGTAAATTATAGTGATTTTGTAAAGTATCGCAACCCTAATTTGTGATGGTGACAAGAAAGAGGAACAAGTGTAGTTGAAGAAAAAGATAAAAATGATATGTGTTTTTAGTGAGACCATTATAAAAAAAGTTGAGTAAAAGATAATTACCGGAATGCCCTCGTGTGGCTTGCACATGAGTAGCTTTAACGGACCGCGAAAGTCAAGGGTTTCAGAGTTGGGAACAATTTGAATAAAAAAAAAATCAAAGGATTAGAAGTCAAAGTCAATACATAGAAAGTAGAGTAAATTGCATTTTTGGTCCTTAAGGTTTGGCCAAATTGCAGGTTTGGACCCTAAGGTTTCGAAAGTGCAACGGTAATCCTCATTTTGAAGTTTCTGCTGCATGTTTGGTCCCTGATCAACATCAAATGACCAAATTACCCAAATCAACATCAAAACCTTAGGGACCAAACCTGCAATTTGGCCAAACCTGAACATGCAGCAAAAACTTGGTCATTTGATGGACCAAACATTTGATGTTGATCAGGGACCAAACATGCAGCAGGCGAGGGTAATTTGGTAATTTTGAAGTTTTTGCTGCATGTTTGGTCCCTGAAAAGAAAATAGAAAAAGAAGAAGGCGAGGGTAATTTGGTCATTTGATGTTGATCATGGACCAAACATGCAGCAAAAACTTCAAAATGAGGACCACCGTTGTACTTTCAAAACCTTAGGGACCAAACCTGCAATTTGGCCAAACCTTAGGGATCAAAAACGCATTTTACTCAACTAAGTATTAAGTCTTTGTTTACAAATCTGGCTCAAATAATTCATATCTGCCGCTGTTTAGTTGGTGTGGACAAAAATAAAATAAAGAAAAAAAAACTTTGAATTTTTTTTATCATGTCTTTGCATGACAATTCTACAAGTGCTAGAAAATTCTAACTTAACTTTCTTTTTTTTCTTATTTTAAAAAAGATTCCTACTTAAACTGAATACATGCATCTCACGTTTACCATCATTTAAAAAAGCAAGTGAGTTGCATACTCTTCAATTTTGTTAGGAGATTCGAATAGCAGTTAAGTAGATTATATTTAAAATACAACTATTTAATGCATATAGTATAGTATTCTTCACATCGAAAAAATTAAAAAAGACAAACATAGAGTAAGTCATGATGTGGGTCTAGCATGACCCTTGTCCACACATATAAAAAGTTTATATACACTAAGCATCACACGATTCTATAAAGCATTAAAACTAGTGGAGTACCACTTTTCGCTACGCTTTAAGGCTACCTCTAGTAAGACTAAACGATCGATATAGTCGATGGATTCCCAATCGATCGTCCTTCTGTCCACACTTGATCCCCCCCCCCCCTTTTTTTATCAAGGTCATCTACTCAATCGATTGTAATTTCTTGTGCATTTAATCTTTTAACCGTTACACAACAGTTTGCAATGTAAAAAATAATAATAATAATAATAATAATAATAATAATAATAATAATAATAATAATAATAATAATAATAATAAATAAAATAAAATAAAATAAAAAAATTCCTTATAAATACAAATATATTAACACACTTCAATCCACAAATCTCACAATTATCTCTATTCAATATGTCTAAGAAAACACCACAACCAAAAGGCCGAAAATCCCGATTGCCACAAAAGATCCCGCAATTAGCACCGGATCCGAATTTCCGGTTAACCGGTGTCTCACTAAACGTCAATTTCCGACCCGTTACTTTAGATTATCAATCGCAACAACCTCCACAACAACAAACTAACAATCCATTTTTATAAATCGTCCTATCAATCATCCATTTGTTCCACCGTATCAAAACAACCAACAACAACAACAACAAAGCCACTCCCGTCGAAGCCAACAATCTACGTATGGCTCACCTGAATCGGTGTATCGTCCAACAATCGATTCATCAACGTCTTCCCATTCAAATTATCAACATTATTCTCCGGTTAACCGCATGAATCTTGATGCTTGTGATTTTATTGATCAATTATACAATAATCCAGATTTTTATGTGTGAACCGGTTCGGGTTATCCGGCTGAAGGTTATCCGAGTCAAAAGTATTCTATGAGTCAAGGTTCGGCTCATGGATCGTATCACGATTCGTTTCCAAATGATGGTGTTGCTGATGATGACGATGACAACACTCTTTCGGAAGAGATGTCACCGGTCAAACCTAAGAAACGAGCTACAAAGGCTAAGAAGAAGACTGTTGAGAAGACTGTTGAGAAAGAAACCAAGAATGATTCGTCGATTTGGACACGTAAAGAAGTGATCCCGTTGTGTCGAGCTTGATGTGATACGTCCGAGAATAGCTTGATGGGAAACAACCAACATGCTAAGGGATTTTGGAAGAAAGTTATTACTTACTTTGAAAAAGTGGTTAACAGAACGTACAACTCGATTATTACCAAGTGGAAAAATAGGATTCGTCCTAGAGTTGGTCAGTTTTGTGCCATTTTACAACAATGCTTATAAGAATTATGGAAGTGGTGAGAATGACCTCACTGTTTACAGACGAGCGTGTTAAGAATACAAAATATTGTATGATCATGCGTTTGTATTGGAGCATTGTTGGGAAATTTTGAGGGACCATGAGGTTTTGAAAGATACTGAGATGCCGGCTTTTTTAAGCCAAGATGCGAGTCGAAAAAAAGAGCAAGGACTTCTGAAACCGGCTCGGATGTGCCTGATAATGAAGAGACTCGAAATAAGCGACCAATGGGTCGTGATGCCGCTAAGAAAAATAAGAAGAAATCCTCGGAGAGTTCCAAGTCTTATATGAAAGGTGTAGCCGACAAATGGAAAACCATTAAGTCCACAACATTGGGAAAGAAGAAGGAGCTGGCAGACGAATACTACGAGTTGAAGAAAAAAGAGTTGGAGCAAAGGAAAATGGAGTTGGAGCTGGAGCAAAAGAAAGCGAAAATGAATGACAAAAGATTTGCACTAGAACAACAAAAACTTGAATTTGAGCGAGAAAAGAAATATTAAAAAGACATCATATTCTATTAACACCAATCAACCCATCTTTGCCCGCATTACAACGACAAAAAATGCAGGAAATCAAAGATTCGATGAAGGCACGCCACAACCTAGATTTTTAGCTTTTAATAAGTGTTGTAATGTTTTAAATTTATTTGAATTATTATGTAACGTTTTAATTATAATGAAATTTGAGATTGTGTTAAAACCCTTACTGGGGCACCCAGTCATCTGAAGGTCACTGGAGAAAGAAAGCTGACGTGACAGACAAAATGGGGGATTGAGTGCCATCACTGGGGGTAACACCCACTTTTTTTATTTCTAGAGTAAATACAGGTAAACCACAATGTATATCTCTTTATAATTACAAAACACTCTCAATCACACACTCAAACAACACCATGAAGAAGCTAGATCATCAAGGCGCACATATTCTAGTATTCCCATTTCCAGCACAAGGTCATATGCTACCATTACTAGACCTAACACACCACTTAGCCACACATGGTTTAACCATAACCATCTTGGTCACACCCAAAAACCTACCACTTTTGGACCCACTTCTAGCTTCATCTCCAAGCATCAAACCACTAGTCCTCAAGTTTCCACCACACCCGAACCTACCTCCCGGTGTCGAAAATGTAAAAGATATAGGGAATCGTGGCAACGTGCCCATTGTTAACTCACTAGCTAAGCTTCAAGAACCAATTATAGAGTGGTTTAAGGCACATGATAACCCTCCTGTTGCTATATTATCAGATTTTTTTCTTGGGTGGACTCATAATCTAGCTAGCAAGTTAGGTATTCACAGATTGGTGTTTTTTTCTTCTGGTGCTTTTTTGACTGGTGTTTTGGATTACATATGTCATAATATTACGTTGGTTCGGTCTCAAGATGTGACCACCTTTCATGATATGCCTGGATCACCTAGTCTTTCGTTTGAACATTTGCCGTCACTTGCTAGGCTTTATAAGGATTCTGATCCTGAATGGAATTTGTTTCTTGATGGTCAAGTAGCGAGTTCTTCGAGTTGGGGTTGGGTTGTGAATACTTTTGATCATTTGGAGTCTAAGTATATGGAGTATTTGAGTAAGATAATGGGTCATGGGAGGGTTTTTGGAGTTGGACCGGTTAGTTTGCTAAACGGTTCGGATCCTATTACCCGTGGGAAATCAGATTCCGGGTCGGGTTTAGATGTGTTGAAATGGCTTGATGGGAAGCCAAATGGGTCAGTTTTGTATGTATGCTTTGGAAGTCAGAAGTTTCTTGGAAGTGAGCAAATGAAGGCTTTGGGAACTGGGCTAGAGAAAAGTGGAGTCCCTTATGTTTGGGTGGTGAAGCAAGAACAGGGTGACCCGGTTCGTTCCGGGTCGGGTAGAGGGATGGTGATCAATGGTTGGGCCCCACAAGTTTCGATACTGAGTCATGAAGCAGTGGGTGGATTTTTGAGTCATTGTGGATGGAACTCGGTTTTGGAAGCTATTGTAGCTGGAGTGATGATATTGGCTTGGCCCATGGAGGCTGACCAGTATGTGAATGCTAAGTTGTTGGTTGAGGACCATGGTGTGGCTGTGCGGGTTTGTGAAGGCAATGATACGGTGCCTGACTCGGGTGTATTGGCTCGTAAAGTTGCCGAGTCAATGAGTGAGGATAGAGTTGAGAAGATAAAAGCAAAAGAATTAAAAGATAAAGCACTTGAAGCAGTGAAAGAAGGTGGGAGCTCATCAAAGGAATTGGATAGGCTTGTTAAGGAGTTGTCTAACTTTGAGCCACAAAAAAAAGTTGTTGCTAGCTAGGAATGGATCGGAAGGGTCATACAGTCATGTGATGAAGGTTTAGGGGATCATTGTAATAATTATAAGTTTAGAACCTTTGTGTTTCTAGTCATATATAACTGGTTCAGTATTATTCATGCTAAAAACATAGTCGCGTGAAATGAAGTCAGAAAAGTAGACTATGATTACGAGCATTTGGTTTGGTTTGGTTTGGATTGGTTTCAATGGTTTATGTCTTATAAGACATAAATGGTGTTTCATTTATGTTTATGTTGTTCTTGCAACTATTCATCAGTGGATCTAGTTAGATTATTATGGATCAATGCTCGCGGCTATACTCTCAAATAATTTTTCTTGCTGGCTATACACAAAAATAATGAGTTTACTGGACCAATATGTGATGATCATGGTGCAGAAGTGTAGGTTTTTTATCAGGCGAGGGTACGATTCCTGACTTAGCTGAGTTAGCTTGGAAGATTGTTGATCAGTTTACGAGTGGGTATAAAACTGAGAAGGTACTGACGGAAAAAGAATTGAACGAGAAAGCAATAAGTATGCTTAAAACGTGTAGTGATAAGATGTTTCGATTTTTAATTACAATCATTTGGTTTGGTTTCAAGGGTTTACATTCTTATATGGTGTTTTGTATAGTCTGTATTTACGTTGATCTTTTCAATGCTTAACACTCCCAAAATTATTGTCCGACTATATTAGTATATCAAGCTAAAGTTACAAAATAGTAAAAAGTGAAATACAAAGTTCAGCATGTTATGACACCTTCAATTTCTTTTTCTATCATTTTCACTTCTAAGACGTTGTGTTAGGTACGATGGTCATCCAGCTTCGCAAGGAATCCATCTGTTGCAAATTTAATACTACCTCCGTCTCATATTAAATGTCCAGTTTGACTTTTTCAAGTCTTTCTTTCTTAACTTTGACCATAAATTTTTTTTGTTTGTATTATATAATATTTGATGCAAAATATATGAATGGATTGAGTTTTAAATGTATTTTCACTGCGTATAATTTTTATCAAATACTATATAACACAAGCAAATATATTTAAGGTTAAAGTTAAAAAAGAAAGACTTGAAAAGTCAAAACTGGACATTTAATATGGGACGGAGGGAGTATAAAATTCTTTTGGACAATTTCTTTCAGTTTGCCGATATGGCGATATTGTTAGGCTTCAACGCTTCACTAAAGCTATCTTTCAGAGTTAATTTCATAAATCGTCCCTGTGGTTTGTCGGATTTAAGAAAATTGGTCCCTACAACTTCTTTTTAACGGATCATCTTCCTATGGTTTTGACTCGTATCGAGTTTGGTCCCTGTGGTTTTCATTTATTTTACTATCCTCTCCCTATGGTTTTTGACCCGTATCGGATTTGGTCCTTGTGATTTTCATTTTTGTACTAGAGTCAGGGACCAAACCCGATACGGGTCAAAACCACAAGGAGATGATCCGTTAAATTTCCTTTCTATGGACAATTTTTGTTAAATCCGACAAACCACAGGGACGATTTATGAAATTAACTTTATTTTTTGTATACATAACATTTACAAATTAACCATTTACAAAACACTAAAATGATTTGGTAAATGTCAAAAATAGTTTTTCCGATTTAGTTACATTTCACAAACAGTCCTTAATAACTTAAAAAATCCGTCCCGGTTGTTAAATGTGATTGCAGAAAAAGTCCTACTGTTAAATCTTTAAGTGTTTGTTTAACAAAAAATTACAAAAATCGACCCTTCAGTTACCAATTAATATCGGCAACGGTCCCTGAATTTATTTTACAAATTCTTTATGCTACAAAATATTAGATAATTCGTTCATCTCAGTTACTTCACTTTACAAAGAACGTCCATAAAAAATATTAAATTTGGTAAAGATGGTAAAAAGTAATTATTTATCTTTCCTAACACAGCTTAAAACCCTAATCGAGGTAAAAATAGCCTGCACCCAGTAATCATTACAAAAACAAATGTGACGTAAGCCTGGAAAAGCAAGTTTGATAAAGAACCTTAGTAGCGCAACACGGACTAGGTGGACTTAGTTAAAATTGTACTACATCATATCAGTGGTACATGATATAATACTAGACTGGGTGGACTTGATAGCGTATCAATATTAATGGCCCAAACACATTAGTACACACGAATCAAGCCCATCATCAAGGCCCATCATCAAGGCCCATCAATAAACACTTTGCGGCCCAGCCATAATCCCAGTCCACGTTGGGCCTGGTAGACTTCATCAGGATACGTTGAGCACACAGTACTATTGCTCTCTAACTATCACTAACAGTTTAAATATACCATCTGACATCGTACAGTGGGAGCGCACGTCAAGCATTACTTTATACTAGCCAAGGAAGAGAGTCCATATGTCCTCCTTGTCTGCTTTCTAGATGATTAGCACCTGGCTCCCTCACAGCCGTTGATCATCCCTCAAGGGTTTATCTCTAAACCCTACTCGTCTCTCTATAAAAAGAATGCATCACAAACAATTTCAATAATTTTTTACACACTTGGGCAAATATTGTCTCACACGCAGTCTCAAAATGGTTTTCTTTAAGTGTTACCCGAACCTTTTTGATCTCAATCATTCTCATCGAGTCCTTATTGTTCAACACGGAAAACCAAACAATAAAACAATCTCATCCTATCTCTTAATACCGATTTACATATCATACGTAAACAGAACTCTTTTATTGGCAAATAAAAGTCAAAACTGGATTAATTTTGTCAAACTACTTATAACTTCGGTGGAGAATTTAGTGTAGAAAAAAATGAAAATACGGCATAACCTTGTGAACAAATTTTTTTAATTTCAAACTTAAATATAAATAAACATTATATTTTGATTGGTTAATTTAATTTATAATCAAACCTAAAACTTAAAAAATAATAATAAAATAAAAAAAAGAAAAAAAAATTGTCTTAAATACAATTTTATCGACTTACATGTAAAATCTTTAATTTCCATAACTTTAGAAAATTATATATTTTACAAAATCCTATATACTTTAAACATTTGTCTATAAACTACTATGGAGTACTATTGATATTGTCGCCGCCACCATCACTACCACTACTACTACTAAATTGATCATAATACTAAAAACACCACAAACGTGTACCCCTACATGTTATTGAGTATATGCACGAGATTAAATATAACATATATAAACTTTTATATTCAATGAATTTGAATTATGTTAAGATATCAAATTAAGCTATTAAAACAATAAAATTCTAAAACAAATTTTATCATATTTCAAACCCGAGCAAATATAGTTGAAATATCATTATTAGTATTATGTCATCTAGTTTTTCGTTTGGATGCTTAACGTTAAAAAGTATATATATATATATATATATTTTAACCAAAATACGTTTGAATATTTCGTTTGAACATTTAATTCATATTAATCCATAATAAGAATATTGGTTTTCTACAAAGAGGTTAACAAAAATGTTTGACAACGCTTTAACTCATATTAATTTGTGCATTAAGGGTTGTGTGCTCCTAATGTGTGCCCACTAAACACACATTTGGCCATTTGGGTGTAGCCAATTAGCTTAAAAAAGTTCGATCAATTTAAAAATGTTAGATTATTCATTGCATCAAGTAAAATAACTTATATCCTAATTAATTGCTCAAGGTTTACTATGCGATTTCTGCGCGCTAAAAGGTAAAACTTTTAAAAAGTATTTCGTCGTATGTACATGTTTACGACATTTTGTAAGGGGCATACTTAGGCTAGTAGCAGTGGCTCGGAAATTATCGGTCGAGCATATGGGTCGACCGATTTGGAGATCGGTCATGGCCACTGTGAGCCTCATTCATGAAATCGGTCGCCGGATGATAAATGTGAGAATCGGTTGTTTGAACGACCCATATTGACAAACACAAACAAACAATAACAAAATGAATGTCGATGTGTTGTTTGCTTGAAACTTGAAAGAGTTTGGCTTGAAACAACAAAAACCAAATATACATACTTGATTTTTTACGAGCCACTGCTACTAGCTTCGACATCCAAATGTTGGTAAATATGTATAAGTGACAAGTAAATGTTGGTATATGGTTTTTGCAAATGTTGGTATATATACATATTTGGTTTTGCATGTTGGCATACCTCCACGTTGCATGAAAAGTAAATGGTTTTTGCAAATGTTGGCACGTATTATTTGCAAATGATGGTTTTTGCATGTTGGCACTTTGCATTAAAAAAAAATAATAAAAAAAAATGATGCAATACGGAACTTCAACGAAAGCTAATGGTTTAATTCCGTATCGTTTCGTTTATGTAATGTTTACGTTTTATTAATAAAATTAAAGTTTGTGTTAAAAATGTGTATTTTTTTTTTAAATATAGGTCACCACTATGAAGAGAGAGGTGAATATGGTTGAGGAGAGAGAAAGCTGAGTTGGCAGCCGGAAAAATGATGCAATATAGGTCACCACTGTCACTAGCCTTAATCGTCTCACCTAGAGCATCACAAAACTCGGGACCGGCCCTGGACAACGACACATAGACTCAAACAAGATCTCTCCTTTGGGGTGGTTGGCGTGCCTCACATCAGTGTTATTATATGCACCGTGCAGGATTGGAACTTAAGATCTGACAAATTTTAATGATAACAATGACAAAATTTAATGATAACAGTGACAGGCTTTTTATCAACTTTGCCTCATGATTGGTTAAATTAATCAGGTGTTGGAAAGGATATGTCTTATCACATGTAGTAGAAGATTGGGACATATATCTTCATATATACTCGCATAAAGTTAACAAGTGCACCATCAGAACCAAAGTTTTGAGGAAGTAAAGAGCATTTTTCTTTGAACGCCATTAGAAATTGTATTAGTAACCTAGCTAGCAGCTAGTCACACAAAAAAAGGAACGAATTGAATTACATGATGGAGGATGAATTACATGATGGAGGATAGATATATTAATAGGAGTATTGAGAAATAGAGAAAATGAAACGTGTGTGTAAAATGTTGATTATTTCATTGAGATCAAATGAGAGTAATACATGGTATTTATACACAGGAATGTAAGAAACTGCTAAAGCTACTTAACTGTACAAAAGCTAAAGCTACACATTTACATATTGTTACATTGGACTAAGCATTGATTAAGAAGTAGCTTCATCTTTGGAGGTGTGGCTTTCCTCTGTAGACTTTGAACTTGAGCTGTATTGACATCTTCTTGACTTGAAGGAGTGTTTGGCACAGTTTCATTGTTTGATACACTTGCTGTATTCACATTATCCCCCTCGCAAATTGGCATTGTGTATGGATCACAAATGCCCAATTTGGACAAACAGTTGAAGTGTAAAGCTCTGCTGAGACCCTTAGTAAGAATGTCTGCTACTTGAAACTTAGAAGGAACAAAATAGGGAGCTATCTGACCTTGTTTGACCTTGTCCCTCACAAAATGACAGTCAATTTCAATGTGTTTGGATCTAGCATGATGTACAGGATTACTGGCTAGTGCTATTGTTGAAGCATTGTCACACATAACTAGTGTAGGGGTTGAACCTGAACATGTAAATCCTGAAGGAGAAATTTAAGCCATGAAAGTTCACATGTACAGTCAGCTAGTGCCCTATATTCAGCCTCTGTAGAAGACCTTGAGACCACTGTTTGCTTCTTGGATTGCCAGGAGACTAGACTTTGACCATAGAAAACTGCATATCCAGAAACTGACCTTCTAGTGATGGCACAACTTGCCCAATCACTATCACAATAACTAGTAAGTTTGGAATTGTTCTGAGCTGGGAAGAACAATCCTTGTCTTGGACATAACTTTATGTATCTAAGTACTCTCATCAGGGCTGCATAGTGTGAAGATCTAGGACTGTGTGAAAACTGGCTCAAAGCTTGTGCTGCAAATGATAGATCAGGCCTAGTGATAGTTAAGTAAAGTAACTTGCCAACTAGGGTTCTGTAAGTGGATAGGTCAGGAAGAGGATAGCCATCTTTGTCATTCAATTTCACAATTGGATCCATTGGTGTTGCTATTGGTTTAGCATTAAGGAGTCCTGCACATTCTAGGAGCTCTAAGGCATATTTTCTTTGTGACATTGCTAGTCCTGAAGATTTCCTTAGAAATTCAATGCCAAGGTAGTAGTGAAGAGGACCAAGATCCTTGATGCTAAACTTGTTATGCAGATGAGTTTTGATTGTCTTGATGAAGTCATGATCCTTACTGACTAAAAGAATATCATCCACATATATGAGCAGAGATGTAAGAGTACCTTTGTGCATTATTGTGAAGAGAGAGGTATCAACATAGCTCTGCTTGAACCCAAGTTGAATTAGAAAGTTGGTAAGCTTTTCAAACCACTGTCTATTGGCTTGTTTGAGACCATAGAGTGACTTTTAAGTCTGCATACAGTGTTGGGAGGAAGTTGCTTGGTGTAACCTTGAGGTACTGTCATATAAACTTCTTCATGTAAGTCACCATGTAGAAAGGCATCGTTAATGTCTAGTTGCTCAATGAACATTCCCTGTTGGACAGCTATGGCAAGGAGTGTTCTAACTGTGACCATCTTAGCAACTGGAGCAAAGGTCTCTTTGAAATCAATTCCTTCCTTTTGATGATAGCCCTTAGCAACCAACCTAGCCTTGTATCTTTCAATGCTTCCATCAGCTTTTAACTTGATTCTGTACACCCATCTGCACCCAATTGGAATTTTTCCAGGTGGTAGAATGACATACTCCCATGTGTCATTCTCTTCAAGGGCTTTGATTTCCTTTTTCATTGCATCCATCCAACTAGGATTCTTTGAAGCTTGAAGATAGGAGTGGGGCTCATTGACTTGGTTCACATTATTTATGAAGTGTGCTTGTGACTGTCATAAGTTAAGATAATTGATATAATGTGTATGGTGATGTTTAGATATGGAGCTAATGAGTGACTTTGAAAGTGAGATTGTGAAGCCTTTTAATTTATGTGGTAGTGTTTTGGTTCTGGTGGACTGTCTTAAAGGTGGTTGTGTTGATGTGGTAGTAGTAGTAGATGTGGGTGGGTGAAGTGAGGTGAATTGCTGAGGTTGTGGTGATGAATGGTGTTGTTGAGATTGTTGTTGAGGAGAAATAGGTGGTGGTGGTGGTGGTGGAGGTGGAGGTGAGGGTGTTGGTGGTGATGATGGTATAGAAGGTGTTGTATGTTGTGCTAGTGAGGTGTAAGATATGCCATGAGAAGGTTCCAAAGGTGATGTAAATGGGTCAGTTTGGGATATTGAATTGGTGGGTGAGTGAAAAGGGAAAATGTACTCATCAAATGTGACATTTCTGCTAGTTATAATCTTGTGAGTGTGAATGTCATAGAGAAGATAGCCTTTTTGATTTTGTGGATAACCAATGAGGACTGTGGGAGTTGCTTTGGGTTCAAATTTGTCTGTGGTATGATGGTATGCAAAGGCTTTACAGCCAATGACTCTCAGATGGTCAAATGATGGAGGTGTTTTGTAAAGAAGCTCATAAGGACTTTTGTTGTTTATGACTCTAGATGGAAGTCTATTTATGAGATATGTGGCAGTTAAAATGCAATGACCCCAAAAATGAATTGGAAATTGTGCTTGAAAGTGAATTGCTCTTGCCATTTGTAATAGTTGTTGGTGTTTTCTTTCAACTCTTGCATTTTGTTGTGGTGTATAAGGACATGACTTTTGGTGAATGATTCCTTTGTTTTGAAGATATGAGTGGAATTGTTCATTTACAAATTCTGTGCCATTGTCACTTCTTATGATTTTTATTGAGGTATTAAACTGTGTGTTGACATATGAACAGAATGATTTGAAGGTAGAAAACACATGACTTTTGGTAGGCAACAAGTAAGTCCATGTAGCTCTTGAATGATCATCAACAATTGTGAGAAAATATTTACATTGGTTTAGAGTAGGATGCTTGTAAGGGCCCCATACATCTAGATGAACAAGTTCAAAGATGGTTGAAGCATGAGAATTGCTTGTAGGAAATGGTAGAACATGTTGTTTAGCTAATGGACAAACTGTACATTTATTCTCTGAGTTACAATTGATTACAGGGGAAATCTCTTTGATCTTTTGAAGTACAGTATATGAAGAGTGACCTAGTCTAGCATGCCACAAAGAGGATGAGCTGGTGAGGATTTGTGAAGTTGGGGATGAGTTGTTGGAAGGATTGATAGCATACAGTCCACCATAAAGTGATCCATGTGTCACAGAACCATCATGGCCCTGAAAAATACATTGCTTGTGAGTGAATGTAATGGATGAGTGTGTGGTTGCAGTGAGTTTGCTTATAGAAATGAGATTGTAAGTGAATGAAGGGATTTAGAAAACTCCTTTGAGTGTGAGTTGTGGTGTGATGTTGACTGAGCCTATGGTATCAACCATAATTTGATGCCCATTGGGTAAGTTAACTGTTATTGGGTGTTTTAAGGTTTTAATATCATGCATTTTGTGAAGTGATATGCAAATATGGTCAGTAGCCCCACTGTCTATAATCCAAACATCTAAAAGTCCAGAGTTAAATGAAGCAATAAAAGTAAATGTACCTGACATGTGTGGAAGAGTAGCTGTAGTGAACTCCTTTGGATTGTTTTGCAGCATCAGAAGGACTTGATTAAGTTGATTTTGCAGCATATCCATTCTGGTGTGAACAAATGGATCTGTTGAACTTGAAGCACCAGTGTTTGGATCAGCATAACTCTGAGTGTCAGATATTTCTTCTGTGCCAGTGACCATGTTAACTGCATTACTCTTGGCTCTTTGTGATGGAGGGATGTACTTCTTGTGTAGAGGGTGTCCTGGTGGGTAACCAACCAATTTGTAGCACTCATTTCCATAATGGCCTTCCTTGCTACAGTTAGTACAAATCACACCTTTTCTAAATGGAGTTTTCCTGGTTACAGAGTTTGGAGAAGTGGTGTTGACTTTGGTTTGATTGTTCTGAGAGTATGGTGTGAATCTATTGCTTGTTGTGTTGAGAGTTGTGGGTGTGAAGGTGCTTGTTTTCTGAGTGTCTATTTGCTTTTCTTCCTGCCTCAACATACTATAGGCTTTTGACACAATGGGTAATGGCTGAATCAACAGAATTTGACCTCTGATATTTGTATAACTCTCATCCAATCCCATCAAGAACTGCATAAGCCTCTTTCTTTGGTCTCTTTCTCCATTGGTTCTTCCATTAGTACAATCACAGGGACAAACACAGGCATATGGTGCCTCCAATGCATCTAACTCATCCCATAAACCCTTGAGTTTGTGATAATACAGTTCAATTGATGTGTTACCTTGCTTGAGATTCACCAAATCATTGGAAACCTGATAGATTCTATGACCATCTAGTTGACTATAGTGCTCATTGAGTTCATTCCACAAGGCTTGTGCAGTGTTCACAAAACTAAGATTGTTACCAATTTGTTCAGAAACTGTGTTCAAGATCCAAGAAATCACCATATCATTAGCTCTTTCCCAAAGTGATCTGATCTCTGAATTAACTGCCGGTTCTTCAAATTCACCATTGATGAGTTTCATCTTATTTCTTGCATTTAAAGCAATCATCATTGATCTCTTCCAGGTACTGTAATTTTCTGATCCAGTTAACTTTTTGGAGATGAGAACAAGTCCTGGATGATCATTTTGGTGAAAGTAAAGAGGATGATGAATGGAGTTGATATCATTGATGTTCTGTGAAGATGATGAAGTGTTTTCACTGGTAGATGCAGTAGTCATGGTGGTTTGTGGTTGTTAGAATCAAGATTCAGTTATGAAAGATCAAGATTCAATTATGGCGGGAAAAACTGTTATGAGTGAATTTTGAAAAATTGTTGAAGATGATGATGATTCTGGATAGAATTGATGTGATTTTGATGGTGTATTTGTGATTCTGGTAAAAATTTGATGAAGATTGATGTAATTTGATGGTGTTAATGGTGGTTTTGGACAGATTATGGTGGTTGTTGATGGTGGTCAAAGTTTGTTAGGGTGGTCAAAGTTTGTTAGACTGACCGGAGTTTGTTATTGATGGTGGTTGTGCCACCATAGAGCAGGATATTGCTCTGATACCATATTGAGAAACAGAGAAAATGAAATGTGTGTGTAAAATGTTGATTATTTCATTGAGATCAAATGAGAGTAATACATGGTATTTATACACAGGAATGTAAGAAACTGCTAAAGCTACTTAACTGTACAAAAGCTAAAGCTACACATTTACATATTGTTACATTGAACTAAGCATTGATTATGAAGTAGCTTCATCTTTGGAGGTGTGGCTTTCCTCTGTAGACTTTGAACTTGAGCTGTATTGACATCTTCTTGACTTGAAGGAGTGTTTGGCACAGTTTCATTGTTTGATACACTTGCTGTATTCACATTAAGGAGAACGGGTTGCCATACGAATCTATCGAATAAAGGAAGCTTTTCGACGTCAATCTACTTGAAATCCAAATAGAAAAAGCTTTATATCATTGAAAAGGATGTTGTTCCACTTTCCAGTAACCCCACATAAATAGCCGAAAAGGTTGCATGAACTGTCCATGTCGAAGAATGTTTTATGAGCGGTTGTTATGCCTATGAAGTGCAAGACGATGTGATAACAGAGCAACGAATGGTCGTTATGACGATGTGAAGTATAGAAGAGCAATGACCTAACAGTACATAAACCACAAACGTAAAACCAGATTTGTTAAATGCCAAGTGGTCCAAAAAAGATGGGATATCTTTGTCCTACTTAGGCAACAGGTATGCCTCGAAGGGCTGGAGTGAGATTCAAGATCTTATGACATAAAACCCCTATTCAGACAATCACTCCAACAACCTTCAATTACTACTATTACATTATCTAAAGTCTAAACAATCATATCCCACATATGTACGTCTTCCCGCACAAGGAACCAGAAACACTCATATCTTCTATGAATGACATTGATGTGTATGTAGGGGTGAGCAAACGGACCGGTTTAAAAGAAAATTTTGTACGTAGGCAAATGCAAGTATAGTTTATCATGCATGTTTATAGTATTTTAACTTTGGAATATTTTATATATATATACGTGAAACAACTTGTATTAGTTCCAAAGTTAGAAAATGAAGCCATACCAAATACGGCTTTCCCAAAATGCACCGACAAAATTTTCTTTTAAACCAAACCAACTGCCTTAATATTTGACATGCACCATGCATCTACCCTTTATAAATAAACTAACTCCATAATCAAAACTATTTGCTCCTTCAATTTTTTTTTGAAATTCTTTTTAGATTTAAGAATGTCAAGAGAATATGGGAAGAAAAATGTAGAGAAGAAGCAGAAGCCATCATCAACTCACACCCTCTTGTCCAAACACTTGAAAAAAGCATACCCTTTTGAGCTTAAGAAAACAAGCTCGCTTCTCTCGATCTCTTCACTTTCTTCTACCCTTTCTCGTGATTCGAGTGGGTCATTTACCGATTCTTCTTCTACGATTGATCAGGCCATCTCATCTGTTCTTGACCTCATTTCGCAAAAGCCCTCGACAAGAGAGGTGGCACCAGCGGTTGATTTTACTAACGTGCAAGTTCTAGTTCCACAACCGAGTTTGGTCCTCGGAAATTTTGATGAAAGCTTGAAAAGATGCAATTGGATTACTAAAACTAGTGGTAAGGTTATAAGTTACATGCATTTACAAGCTATCAGAAGTAACACTCTCTTTGACCCTAATGGACGTTACTTGTGGCCAAAAGTAAAATATTGATCACTTCGTGAAGATGTAAAAGTTTTACTTTGCCTCTGATCATGAAACATTTCCTTTAATTGTGTCCTTAAGTAAAGTTGATATTATTGATGATTTGTATCGTGACAGATAAACTCTATGTTAAATTCCATGATGAATGTTGGGGAGTTCCAGTGTATGATGACAAGTAAGTAGTCGCTTTCCCCTCTTCATGATCAAGACATGCATGTTACACTGATGTAGAAAAATTTGCATTCTTTAAATTATCAAGGAATGGAGTGGTTTCAAGTTATTCCACAAATTCCACAAGTGGTTTCAAGTTATTGCTTGACATAATTAACCTAGCTAACCAATAACTCGTGAAATTAATCAAAACAGCCAATTGTTCGAGTTGCTTTCTCTATCAGGAATGCTTATGGATTACAATTGGACAGAAATTCTTAGGCGAAAGGAACTTTTCAGGTAAAACCATCATTAATTCTTTGCTTCTTTCACAAGTTGTATAACATGAAGAACAAAGAATGAACAAGTCGAGCTTTTATTCATTAATGGTTAGGGAAGCATTTTGTGGATTCGAACCAACCGTTGTGGCCAAGATGGGAGAGAAAGAGATTATGGACATAGCATCAAACAAAGACATAATGCTGGTTGAAAGTCGAGTTAGAACCATTGTCGATAATTCCAAATGCATCTTAAAGGCAAGTTCAGTTTATTTTTGCTTAGCAACATAGTTACAGTACAAGTCTCAATATATATTCATAATTACGGTTTCCAGATTGCGAAACAGCATGGATCATTCAGTGGATACATTTGGGGCTTTGTAAACTTCAAGCCATGCATAAACAGATACAAACATGCAAGAAATGTGCCAATAAGAACACCTACTGCAAAATCCATCAGCAAGGACTTGCTAAAATATGGCTTCCGATTGGTCGGTCCAGTCATTGTATATTCATTCATGCAGGCTGCTGGAATGAGCATTGACCATCTTGTTGACTGCTTTAGATTTGATGAATGTGTCAACCTTGCTGAGAGGCCATGGAGGCATGTCTAATTATACTTATAATTAACTTCATAACTTCATATTTATCAAATAACTATTTTCATTCTGTAAACATTATTTAAGTCACAGGAAATGGTTTTTTTTTATATCCATTTGTGTATGTATTTATCATTCAATTATACATGGTTTGTATTTTGATAATATATATGATTTATTTAATTGTGAATCTATCATTTTTTTAATTTTCTTCGAAAACTTAAAGCTGCAATGAAAGTCGGCAAGCTATGTAGGTGTTTTTTTTTTGTTTTTTTTCGAACGGCAATTTTTGGTAGCAAGGAGCTAGCAAAGTAGAAACAAAGCCATTCTATAAAGGCAGCTTATATTTATTGGAGATCCAATTGTTTTACATCATTGAGGATGAGGTTTTTGCATGGTCTTTTTTGTCGCAATTGTCGTATCACTTCTAAAGCGCCAAAGAATCCAAAGAGTTGATTGTGCAACAACTTGTGAAAGAAGCACGAATTAATGATGGTTTACCTGAAAAGTTCCTTTCGACTAAGAATTTCCGTCCAATTGTATCTCACAAAACATCACAAATTATTTCACATGTTCTAAGCAGTATTTGAACTCACAATCATTTTGATTGAGAGAATTTCTCACACAACAAAAGGTACTATTGGACATATGCCCTTTGGTCATTAATCAAAGATATATTTTTGCTCAAAATTTTTTTAATCAAAGATATACAATATATAATATAAAAGAATGATCTAGAATACGAGCTAGGCCCATCAAAACAAATAAAGCCCACATGGCTAAATAAAAAATCGACGAACACTCCCCACTCTTGGAGCGGGAGGCACCGAATACTCAAACTGGTACGAAACTCCACAAATAAAGCCGCAGGCAACCCCTTAGTAGTCGATATACTGATATCATGACGGAACATGTAAACCCGAGCCTGACCAGTAGCAACCATGTCATGATAAAAAAGAACATCAATCTTAATATGCTTTGACAAATTGATGTTGAACTGGATTAGCAGTTAGATAAATAGCACTAACATTATCAAGTAGACAAGTTTATCAGTCCTAGTGGGAAGTGTAGCTCACGAAGTAAATTACGCAACCAACCGGTTTTGGCAACAACATTAGCAACACCTACATACTCGGCTTCAGCACTCAGCTGAGAAACAGTATGCTGACGCTTAGGAGACCATGAAAGTAAATTATCCCCCCAAAACACGCAATAACCAGACCTACACCGTCGAGTAGATGGACAACCAACCCAATCCACATCATAATAAGCATTAAGAGAACCAATAGAATAAGCATATAAACTCAGTCCAAAATCTAAGGTCCCACGAACATATTGAAGAATATGTTTGAGAGCCGACAAATGAGGCTCCCGAGTGTGACAAATGGTATTTTTCATAAATTAATTTTATAATAAATTTCTATTTATTATACTTACTTTGAACGTTATATGCATTTTAGCACACTTCTGCATGTTTCTGCACATTTCTGCATGTTTTCGGGAGGTGTCCTGCACACTGTAGCTTACAGTCAATACTGAAAAAGTTTATTTTTGTCAGTAAACACAAATTAATCCATTTCGGATAGTTACTGACAAGTTTCGTAATTTACTGAGAGCTTTCTCACATTTTCTTAAAAACGACGCCGCACGCGAACCGACACCACGGTAATTATGGTAAAGGTCAAGTAAATATATTTTTGAGTCAGTAAACTCATTTTATTACTTTTCTGACAAAATCGTGGCTAAAAACTTTATTTTACGTATTCGTGTCCAAAAACGTCAAACCGGGACGTAACGGTTGCATTTAAGCCTAAACCGACACGATATACCAACGGGGAGTAAAAATTACCCATCCCCCCTCCTTGGATCCCCCTTGGCCGGCCATAGTCATGGTCTAGTCACCACCCACCAACTTATATCAGATGCAACTAAACGCCTTATTAACCAAGTTACACTCCATTAACCAAATCTATTATCCAACCTAATCTTTTAACTAGTTATTAGGCTACACCCAAATTTCATGTATCTTTCTTCTTCTTCTTCTTTGGCCGAGCACAAACACACACACACATAAAAAATTCTCTTAAAAATTTGAAGATCAAGATTAATTGGGTTGCATTTACAAGTGTTTTGGGTTATACATAAGGTGATTTGGGTAAAATTTGAAGTGTTTTGGGTCTCCTCTTGCTCTCCTAGCCACGTACAAACACCAACTCATTGTAAGGATCATCAAACTTTTCAAATCTTGTTTATTACATGTTCTTATGATGATCTAAAGTGTTACCAAGTGCTAAAT
>LBNU01009666.1:108047-130279 GCA_014162995.1 Artemisia annua
ATATATATATATATATATATATATATATATATATATATATATATATATATATATATATATAATATATATATATATATATATAAATATATATATATATATATATATATATATATATATATATATATATATATATATATATATGTAAATATATATATATATATATATATATATATATATATATATATATATATATATATATATATATATATATATATATATATATATATATATATATATATATATATATATATATATATATATATATATATATATATATATATATATATATATATATATATATATATATATATATATATATATGTACCCTCCATAGATGACATTCCAAGTAAGCATGGGTAATCCAATCTGGCACCCAACCTGAATCAACTTGAAACACCACTAGAAAACATCCTAAATTCAGCATTTCAGCCACAATACGGCTATAGTAACCTATCAACTAAGTCAACCAAACAGATTTCCAATCCTAACTGTTTTCACAAAGATAACAACTTTGTTATTTGCCAAAACACAAAATCCCAAAAGACACAATCTTGATTCACAAATCATCAATCAATTCAATCAAATTCACTAAAAACTAAGCAACTAAACAATAACTAACTAATATTTTTTTCATGACCAACCTATTAAAATTCTAAATCTTGAAAAATATGTCCCAACAGCAAACTTCTACACTCTAACATCATTGAAGACCCAATGATATTTCACCAAACATTCAACTTTTAATACCGACGACCAAAACCTACAAAAAAACACAATCTTCGCACACAAATTATAATTCCTCAACTAGGGGTTCACATCTTTATAGCAAAATCATTAATTAAACAAGAGTAAAGCATAAGCATAGGATTGGCCAACCTACTTTCTAAAGCACTTAGGCTTCCCAAATCAATAAGCTTTGTCAAGCAACCCGATCAAAACGTGATTTTTCTTCCAAGATCCTTTTGAAGATGTAGACATTACGCACCTATGTCAATCAATAAACTTTGAACTGGGCCCAAATCATATGAAAAAAGCGATACACTTAGTGCTACAGAAACCACGTCCCAAGTAAAGATATGCAGCGAGATCCTAGTTATCCCCAATTCAACCCGGGCCAGTTAGCTTCACTCAGCAACCAGAACACGCCTTATTCACCACTAGATACATTCTAAATTCACCTGAATAGACCATCCAAGCCGCATTACGCCTTTAGTTAACTATAAGGTAGACCAACCTATCTTAGCTCCCTCAAATTACAAC
The DNA here is from genome assembly GCA_014162995.1 of Artemisia annua. Taxonomy (NCBI): domain Eukaryota; kingdom Viridiplantae; phylum Streptophyta; class Magnoliopsida; order Asterales; family Asteraceae; genus Artemisia; species Artemisia annua. The sequence continues at coordinate 109,308 of LBNU01009666.1, forward strand.
TCTTCAAAATTTCAAAATCCAGAAACTAGCTCTCAACACCAACAACAACTCCAGGCTCTGATAAAAACATTCACCACCTCATTGTTTTTCACCAAGAAACAAACCTTTCAACATACACATCCCCCGAAAGTCACAATCTTCTGTGGCTCTTTTACGCCTTTTGAGCACCTGCACTTTGCTTAAACAAAATAAACACGTATCGTTTAGCTTTTCCAGAAACTTAATCGACCACAGCTTTACATTCTTAAAATAACAACTCTTTTAAAAATATCCAATTTTCCACTTATAAAGAACCATTTAAGCACTTTCATTAAATTAACACTTGACAGAATAATCATTAAAGCAATAAATGAAAACTTTTGGTGCAAACAAAAGGAGCAAGTGCAAGCTTTTTATAAGCTCTTTCAATGACCTTCTCATCTATTGTGTACTATTATAGTCAATTAGAAAAACTCATATTATGAAGACAATTATAATCATGATTATATATTGGTCCAGTTTTCAGCTATAAACTTTGAAAATTTAGAATCAGTGGTGTGGAAGATGAAAAGGGGGAGTATGGCACAATACCTGCCTTAAACAAAAGAGCAAGTGCAAGCTTTTTATAACTTAACTTCCATATATGGTTAACGGTGGTATATCACTATATCAATATAAAACAATACGCACCTCCATTCTCGCGCTCGTCTTTGGAATTGAAGTTGTATATAAATCTCTCGCTAGGAGGAATCAAGTCCTCAATGTTCCACGTGAGAGCTACACCATGACAAATGGAAAAATAATCAACTTACACTCAATATGACAAACATTTCATAGGATCAGAGTTCATAATATAAGTAATTCACGATGGTGAAAATGGATAAAGAGATGGAAATGGCAAACGGGTTGAATGGGTCAAACAGGTTTTGAAAGTGTCCAAAGTCTACTCTTAAGTTTTGATGCACAAAACCTCATAGCTGTAATTTACATAAACAAACACCAGAGCACAAATACGGATATTCATATGCAAAAAGCTACTATAGGATACACCTTAAGGCGGTGTCTGGACTAGCTTATTTAGAGTGCCTATTTGCTTATTTCAGTTTCAAAACACAATACGCCTAAAAATAAAGCTTATTTGAGGACTTATCAGCTTATTTACGCCTAAAGGTTTTTTTGGTTCATCTTAAAACAGTTTAAGCTAATTCAAACACCCCCATAATCCAGTACTATGCAAACAAATAGGACTTTTAACTTAACCAATTTCTTCACAGTGCACACCAGTCATAAATTTGGGCATTACATTAACATCAACATCATAACTAACAAATTGTTAAAAAAGGAAAAAAAAATTATAAAAAAAAATTATATAAATACGTTACCTTAATCGGTTCTTCATCTTCAATTGTTTCTTTTTCTTGAATATGCTCTTCCATAGAACATATAATGGCTCGATTACAGTGGTCCTGTGTGTTTCGTGTGTGTGTGTGTTTCGTGTGCCAGCTGATAGATAACTGTTAATGGTTATACTGATGTGTTTTTTTAGTTTTTTTAGAGATTATAAGCTCTAGGAATACAAACTATGCGCTCACAAGGCAGGCGCACAATAAGAATAAGAACAATAGAGACTTCATAAGAGACCATTTGAGTTGCGGATCATAATGCTCCTAGAAAGGCATATTTCGAATATAGAGCCTAGAGGAGTGTTGCCATAAAAAACATGTATGACGTATCAATTTGTAAAACAAAAAATGAGGATCATCGCCCTACACACAATTCTGTGTGTTTAGGATTTTAGCTTGATCAAAGAGTCTTCAGGCAATAGTGTTTTAGCATTAAGGTGAGAGATTCTTCATACAAAAAAATATATGTAGAGGCGCATCCATGTGAAGATGAGCCGTGCTCTCTAGCTATTTAAAAAAGAATGTGTATTTGTAATGATTTTTGTTCTTAAAAATGTAACAGTATGATTCAAATTACTTGGATGCCTTCGGCCCTAAATCTCTACTTGTCTCTCTACTTTTCTTTTCTAGCTAAGTGTAATTGTTCTCATACTTTCTTCTCTTTGGGTGGATTTCTCCTTTTATTACACCTTCAATTTAGCAATAGTATAGTGACCCTTTAGTGTTTGTTCTAAAAATAGTATAGTGATTATACTTCTTACTAGTTCTTTGTGAAATAAAAGGTGGATAAAAATTGACCAGATCTATCAGTTTTTCATTTATACCTTAAAAGCAACCCAACACATTTTAATTCGTGACAGTAGTAGTCAAGTATTTGACAAACATGACATTCAACATAGCATCTTAGCTATCTCTAATTGTACTAGTCGTCTTTATCATTTCTTGTTGGTTTTCAATTTTTCATCTACAATAGTATAGTGGTATGTCCATTTTCAACAAAGTTTACCTATGGTTAGACTATAAATGAAATGATGGAGTAACACAATCTCTTGTATATTATAATTTAGTTAATGAATTTATGATACCGTTGATATATAAATGTGTAAATGACGATAAAGAAATACAAACTAACGTAGCGTTTAGTATGATGTAATCAAAGTGGGAATGGAAAAGGTTATTACAGTAGAATGAAAAAATCTTGTTTGTTTACACATTTACAATGTAATGATTCATTGCAAAGACTAACTCATTACACCTTTTTCATTCCTTAGGGGTCCCTCCTTTTTTTTCATTACATCTTGTAATGGAATGAAAATTACAAAAAAAGTCCCTCATTAACAAACCACATTAAATAAACTTCCTATAATAAATGGTCATTGTAGTCTTTTTTTATCGATTCCATTACGTCTATCTTACCAACCAAACATGATTAATAACATTAATGAATCATTACATTGCATCATTCATTCCATTACATTGTTATTCCATTCATTTGATATTTCATTCATTCCTACCAAACGAACCCTAATGGTTACAGGATCGGTAATATTGAGAAAATAGATTGGTCTTGGACCAGTCAGGACTTTTGGACCAATAACTTTGGGTCTATAAAAGAATACAACCAGGTCCGTTAAATCAAACAATTCTTGCACAGGTATAGCAAATTCGTTTATGGATGGAGCAAAATGAATCAACATTTTGATGTTTACAAGGAGTTTCTTACCCACGCGTTGAAGTCTAGTTGTAATAATATATGTGCAAAAATTTATATATGCAAAGTTAATTAGTAAAACTATAGTAGTATTTATCTAAGATGTTATAAATAGTGTTTCCATTCTATTATACACACAAGTATCCACCTGTAATGTCTCCCATATATTGGCTTTGTATATTTTTTACCAACAAATCAAACACTCACATAGCCTGACACCAATATGTCATATGAGGATGAGAAGTTATAAAACATGGGTCTGAATACGAGCTGCATGTACAACTATTTTTTTTTCTTTTTCTTTCGGTATAAGCATTCAAGTATCTTGGCTCGTGGGTTTTGCTATCATCTTTCCAGCCTAAAAAGTGTTATTAGCATGACTACAACAACCCAATTGGTGCAGTCATCGGCTCTAACAAACTGTTGTATATTCATCTAAAATTCGCATCTTAAGCTGAGCTATAGAAAAGTCATATCTGAATTGGTGTCGGAGTAACGAACTTGTACTTCTTCTGCTTCTTCTTCTTCTTCTTCTTCTTCTTCTTCTTCTTCTTCTTCTTCTTCTTTTTCTTTTGTTTCTTCTGTTTCTTCTGATTCTTTGGTTTCTTCTTTATCATTACTGGGAATTAATGGATCGACTTTATCATCTTTGGTTTCTTCCTTCATGGGAATTACCGGATCGACTTTGATTGGCAACGTACCTTGTGGATTGCCAAATACTGTAGTGAAAATTTGTCTATGACATTCATCACAAAAGTAAAAGTAGGTGAAATGACCCTCGTAAAGGAGCTTGTGCACCATTGCTCCTGGTAGAATCTGATGGACATAGTCGCTCATTGATAGTGGCACCACCCTATCTTCCATTCCCTATTAGCAGCGAAATCAACATATGAAACCGTTCTTACTTTATATGACCAGAAGAGAAAAGCTATCAACTCCAATGATAAAAGGCTAACATATTAAACCGTTCTTACTTTATATGACCAGAAGAGAAAAGCTATCAACTCCAATGATAAAAGGCTTTTGAAATGAGCGGGTGTTACCATAAGTATCTTAAATCTTTAAATATAACCATTTAGGAGGTATGCATATAAAATAGACTTCAGGACCTTAAACCTGTTTCACTCATTATCTTTTGAGCTTTATGAGATTCTGACCTATCGGGCCCACAACCTAATTCAACATATTCAAAAGATAATTTTTTATGAGATCCTGACAAATGGTATCAAGTAGAGGCGGCAATTCGCCTAATTTTTTTTAGGTAACCATGGTTTTCGACCTTTTGGCCGACTAATCCACGGGGCTTGAAGCCACCGCCACACATACTCAAACTGGGTAAAGCCCTCCCTTTTCAGGAGGTTGGCGTTGCCACTTAAGGGTTGTGTGCACCTAGTACGAATCGAACTTGAGACCTCAAACATCTTAGAGTGATAGTCACAAGTCCTTTTACCACTAGGCCACTCCCGAGTGGTTATTCGCCTAATTTATTTAGGAATGCTCTAATTGGTTGTGCTTAGTCTCAAACATTTCAAACAGGTTAAAATAACAAAAAAATAGCTATAAAAGGGACTAGTCAAACGAAAGTCTTTAATGCATAAAACCTTCTATATCAGTTTTATTACAAATGTTAGATTACTATTGAAATAATTGAACTTTATGATAATATTTGACACGTTTTTGCATATATAGGAAGTGTGGAAAAAATGTGTTTCATGTCAACCCGATCCATTTCGACCAGCACTTGACAATTTCCCCTTTTTCACCCGTTACCCCCCACCTAAACTGCCACCTCTATCACTAAACATAAAGAGAAGAAAATGCACAAACCTGCCATATGTGTATTGGACCAAGAAAGCCAGTCAACTTGTCTTGTGGTCGTTTATATATAGACTTGAGCCAAAACATGATGCCTTTCCCTTGGCGTTTCTTCTGGACATTGAGATCACTTATGCTAAAACCCCTACTCGATACCTGCATGACAGATTCCTCTACGAACGGTTTACATTCCCTTGACGAACCGACTCTCCCAAATCCCTCTTCCAGAACTCTTGATACCTCAATTCTTCTATAAAAATGTTGTCCTGCCAAGTCAAGGAATTCACTAATTAGACATCTACAGAAAGGAAAGGTTTATGTATAAACCCGAAACTGAGCAGAAAGATCTATGAAGCTTCAAAATGAGCTCACATATATTATCAAGAATTCATATTATCTAAAATGTAATAAGAGCATTTGTCTCTTGATGTTAGTTAAGGGTAAAAGAAACCAGGAAAAAGCTACACTTGTAAATTACTCCAATCTGACCTTTCATATAGAGATAGCAACATGGGCAAGTTGCGTAATGGGTCAAATTGGGTCTGCGAATTGACCCGATTAAATGATTAGACTTAGACGATTGTTACACATTCCATGGTTTTCAATCGATTTGACCTATTTAATCAGTTCCCTTTTTTGGATAATCTTATGATAGACTCCTTTGACCCGTTTGAGATAAAACACAACCCAGTTGACCAGTCCATAAGTAAATAGGTCACAATTGCCACCTCTACAGTTTTACGTATGAAGTTATATTTAGTAAAGCTTACTAACCCTTTTTCCAAGTGACATTCCTAGCCACTTATCTATTTGATCAAGGTTTCCTGACAAGAAGCTGCGACGGTAGAAGTAAGGAAGAAGTGCCGGAAACTTCAGTGTTAAAGGTACATTAATCTTCTTTTTGACATCCATTTATCCCAGGTCCTGCGTATCTCAGCCTTATTCATGCTTGGTTCATATGGATTGAGCAAAGGTGCTACCATAAAAGCACCTGTCATTCAAGTCAATGATGGTCAGAAAGAAAAAACGACATTCAGTACTTAGTTAAGCGAGGTCATGAGATACTTTTGCTACTTAAAGCTTGCAGTGGGTATCATGATATAACTTTCAGTACGAGTCATGAAGTTGAAGGAACCAAGATCTTTTATTAATGCAGCATTAAAGAAAGGTATAAGAGATCGTAATTAACCCATTAATATGTACACATGTCAATTTGGGTTGTATTCTATTGTTAGCATGTCAAACAGGTTAAATTATTACAAAGCTAGCTATCAATGAAGCAGCACAAATGGTAGGTCAACTGACCTGACCCAACCTGAGACCACCCTATATGTTTTGCACATCTAGTAACAACCAAAAATGCTATCAAGGCAGTTTCCAGTTTCAATATATGCAGCATTGCTAATAAAAATTGCATCTAATAAGAAACCTGAAAATTAAGTAACGTACCTGCAATTCTATCGGGAATGTACTTGAGTGCAGCCCATGTATGCATACTTCCACCGGAGTATCCAACCACCCAAAACTTATCAGTTATATGCATAGCATATGATAAGAACAACAGGTCCATTGCTGATGACTCAAGGTTCCTGCCAGGATGGGGGTCACTTTCCCCAAACCCAGGAAGATCATATGATACCAAGCGAACACCAAATTCTTGGAGTAATGAATCCTTAATCCCAGGTATTCCTATTTAGATAAAACAAAAAAATCGGATTCCAGAAATCATCTTATCTTTTCATTTCTATTTTTGTGAACGGATTTATAGAAGTTACCAGTTGCATCATTTTGATACCTGCTAGTTGCGATGAAAGGAAAGAATGTGATGTGACCAGCGTATATCGAGCTCTGTCAGGTGGGACGCCTTGCTCGTACAAGGTATCCTTTCGTGCCGTAAAGTTGATGCCGTGAGAAAAATGTTGCCACCTCAACATTTTCCCCATAACATCACAATCTATCACACCACACAAAACACTCATTGACAAATTTGCTTACATTTTCCACCAATTTGCTTACAAAGTTACAAATGGGTCAACTCGATTCATGTTTCGTCTCTAACGAGCTAATTAACTTGTTTTTAACAAAAAGCTTCCATCATTGACTCATCTCCTTTGACTTTTCCAGTAACAAGAATATCATACGTTTTATTATCTGGTACAAGGCCTCTATCTAGCATATCGTCATGCAGTTTAAATGTCTCTAGCAAATTCCCCTCCCTAAAATACCCTCCAATCAATGAATTATAAATAATAACACTAGGAACCAGACTCTTCTTATCCATCTCTTCCAAGATTTTACGCGCATTCTCAAGTTGACCTTTATGACAAAGACCATTGACCAAAACCGTATACGTAAACACATCTGGTACTATATTCTTTGCAAGCATCTCAGTATACAAATCAGAAGCAGACACTATTTTTCCCGACTTTAGTAACCCATCAATCAAAGTAGTGTACGTGCGCAAATCACATAACATTCCCTCGTTGACCATCTTCTTGTGAAAGTCAACAGCTTCTTCTATGTTATCAAGATCCCGAAATCCGCTGATCATACTATTATAAACTGCATTATTTGGAGATAATCCAACTTCATAAATTTCATTGAAGATATCACGAGCACTTCCCATGTCCCTGATTTTACGAAATCCATTAATTAGAGCATTATAAGCCGTAACATCCAATTCAAGACCTTTCCTTTTCATCTCGTTCCTCATTTTTAAAGCAAGATCCATGTTTTTGCATTTGCAAAACCCGTGAATCAGAGAGGTGTATGTTACAACATTAGGGGTGATCCCAGCTTCATGCATTTCAGTATAAACCGACAATGCAGAATTAATATTTCCCTCTTTAACAAACCCGTCGATAATACTATTATACGTCATACACGTTGGATTAAAACCTTTTTCCACCACTTTCTTAAACATGTTACTAGCCTCGGAAGTTTGACCAACTTTGCACAAACCATTAATAACTATATTGAACGTATAGTCAGACGGAATAAACCCTAAGTCCACCATTTGGTCAAAGATACCTAAAGCTTCCTCACTTTTACCTTTCCTAAAATACCCATCGATCAAAATACTATACGTGATGACATTAGGTTTATAACCCTTTTCTTGCATTGTGTTAAACAGATCTAACGCTACATCTGTATTTCCGCTTTTGCAGTGGCCAAGTATAATATTATTATATGAAATAATATGGGCGATACATCATCTTTCACCATTTTACCAAACACGTCACTAGCTTCTTTCACTTTATCTAATTTACAAAGGCATGAAATAATATTATTGTAAGTAAACACATTGGCAATACCAGTTTCAACCGCTTCATCAAAGAGCTTCATCGCTTCATCTATATAACCAGACTCAAAGAACCTAATTATTAAAGTATTGACATTGTAAACATTTGGATTGATACCTTCATTTTTCATCCGTGTATACAACTCAAACCCCTTTTTAGTATCCCCATTGTTAAAGCACCCTTCAATCAAAACCGAGTATGTAACCCTATTTGGACAAACACCATCTTCAACGATCTTTTCAAATAAATCTAAAGCACTATAAAGATCCCCTTTAACACAATATCCCTTCATTAAACTTGTCGCAGCCACCACGTTCAAACGGACCCCACTACTAATCATTTCGTCTTTTAGCCTTAACGCCTCCGTCAAACATTTCTGCTTCATACAAGCTCCAATCACATTCGTATAAGTTCCATTAGAAGGAACCCATCCTTTATCCTTCATCTCATTCAACAACCCACAAGCGGAAATAGCATCCGGTTTCTTGCAGACCGCATAAATCGCGGTACTATAAGTCATCGCATCAAGTTTCATCCCGTTAGCCTTTGCATCCCAAAAATACTTTTCCGCCTCATCGATTTTACCTTCTTTCAAACACGCCCGAATCATAACTCGAATCACTGCACAATCATAAGGAATCCCCAATCTAAGTACATTACCAAAAACATCTCGAGCTTCAGCAATCCTACTATTCCTAACCAACTCCTTCAAAAGAACATGAACATACGGAACACACGGAACAACATTGTTCTCCACCATCCTCCTAAAACAAACAATAGCATCATTAAACCGACCGGACCTAACCAAACTACACAACAAATAATTCACTACCCTACTACTCAAATCATGACCAAAATCAAAAATTTTGGCAGTACTCAAAATCTCTGCCACAATATCACCTGACCCATTATCCGAAAACCCGAAAACACGTTTACTAATCAAATCTTTAGCAGTTCCATAATAGCTATCCCTACACATTAATATATGAACAAGAACAATAAAAGGCTCACTAAACTCATTATCTAACACAACCCCTTTTTTCGAAGCCGAAATAAAATGCTGCAAAGCTAAATACGGATCATTTTTATAATAAATTAGCAATTCTGAGACATGGTTTTTGCTCAAAAGTGGATTTTTTGAAAAGGATTTTTCAGCATTTGAATTTAGTGGATTTTTGAGATTTGGGTTTTTAGAGTTGGGGTCATTTTTGGGTGAAATTTGAGATTCTGAGAGATGGGTTTTGCTCCGAATTGGATCTTGTAAAACGGGTTTTTCAGTTTTTGATGAAAATGATGAAATGTGATGTTTTGTGACATTGGGAATTGATGGTCGGAATCGAGTTTGCATTTTTGTTTTTGGTGATTTAGTCAAGTGTTTTTTTCTGCAGAAATTCGATAACCCTAGCTAGTTTTGTTAAACAATTTTATCTTTGGTGTCCCTGTGTTTTGGAAGAGTTTCAACTAAAACCCTGTTGACTTTGTTTAGACAATGGATGATCAAGTGTTTGTTAAACCTTATCTTCACTTTAGAGTGGCAACTCGTTTCATGCGACATCAGTGTAAAATCAACAACATTCTATCTTCAAGACTATCTCACTTAAGCACAAACACATTTCACAATACGCTCACACACACAAACAAAGGAATTGACCAAATTATCCTCATAATTTGGAGCTAAGTACGCGTGGTGGATTGCTCAATTACGGACAATTTAACTTGATATGTTTAGTCTGTTGAGTTATATAGTTAAACAAGAACCCGTATACGTTTATTAAACGGACCAGTTATGTCAACTGTTGTATTTCTCGAACTAGAATTAGAAGTTAATGAAAGAAATTAAAAGGTGAGGGGTAGAATATTTTAAAGCAACACGATAAACATTTAAACATAAACATAGATTAACGTGAAATACTCACATAGTTTTTGATAGATCATAAACATAAACGAGTTGGGTTTCGGATCTTTGAAACTTATTTCGTAATTTGCGGTATTTTGATTTTTGAATTATATTTCCAAGCGGACTGAGAATATTAACCCAAACCTAACCCATTTATTAAACGTGTCAGTCGTGTCGACACATTTACAACCCAAACCTTTTTAGCCTCAACTATAACCGTTATATTTTTAAGTCATGTCTCGTGGCATATTGGAAATTGCCGCCCTACTTATTATGTTCACTGTTATCTAATTAAATCACACTGAAAGAAAATTTGGCGCATATATAGGATCCATGATGTTGTAGCAGATTGTCAATTGGTGTAACAAGTCATTCAAGTGGGTGTGTAAATTTATTGAGTAGTAATATAACGCATGTCATCATCAGAATACTGTATTACAATGTTTTATAGGGCAGATCCACAAAGGCGCAAATGATATCATCATAGAACTATATTGTATGAGAAAGACCAACTAGTACGGGTACCGATATACAAAATGTTGTCTACTTCATTTGTTTAGCGTTTCGTTCTTGGGGCATGGCAAAAAAGATGGTATAATAACCACAGCTGCATGTGAATTAGGAAAGAATTGAGATTTGGATCATACAGACCGATCAAGACAGGATGCCAACAATAAATTCCTCCAAACGTCTAACCGACTACCATCATCCATGTTTATCACTGTGTAGCATGTATCCAAAATGATTGGAACCAATAACGAAACAACACCATAACCGTAACATGTACTGAAGACTCAAAAGCTCAATTAATGGATGACCAAATATATCTCCACATGTACTCACATACTCACACCAAGGATCATGCTTTTGCGATACAAGTACAACACTAAACTGTGTAGTAGCCTATGCAATATTCTCAATTGTGTGCCTAAAAAGAGTAATGTATCAATACAACTTCAACAACACCTCACTTAACATCTTGTAGGACTTGTAAACATAAGATATGAGCAAAATCTTTATGATACACATGGTTCATAATGTAAGAACTTCCATGGGAGTAGCCTTGCCAACTAAGAATGATGACTACGGTTCACTAAATAGATAACTGAGTAGTGGAGCAACCACCGCTACACTTAAACTTTTCACAGCAACGNAACAAGTCATTCAAGTGGGTGTGTAAATTTATTGAGTAGTAATATAACGCATGTCATCATCAGAATACTGTATTACAATGTTTTATAGGGCAGATCCACAAAGGCGCAAATGATATCATCATAGAACTATATTGTATGAGAAAGACCAACTAGTACGGGTACCGATATACAAAATGTTGTCTACTTCATTTGTTTAGCGTTTCGTTCTTGGGGCATGGCAAAAAAGATGGTATAATAACCACAGCTGCATGTGAATTAGGAAAGAATTGAGATTTGGATCATACAGACCGATCAAGACAGGATGCCAACAATAAATTCCTCCAAACGTCTAACCGACTACCATCATCCATGTTTATCACTGTGTAGCATGTATCCAAAATGATTGGAACCAATAACGAAACAACACCATAACCGTAACATGTACTGAAGACTCAAAAGCTCAATTAATGGATGACCAAATATATCTCCACATGTACTCACATACTCACACCAAGGATCATGCTTTTGCGATACAAGTACAACACTAAACTGTGTAGTAGCCTATGCAATATTCTCAATTGTGTGCCTAAAAAGAGTAATGTATCAATACAACTTCAACAACACCTCACTTAACATCTTGTAGGACTTGTAAACATAAGATATGAGCAAAATCTTTATGATACACATGGTTCATAATGTAAGAACTTCCATGGGAGTAGCCTTGCCAACTAAGAATGATGACTACGGTTCACTAAATAGATAACTGAGTAGTGGAGCAACCACCGCTACACTTAAACTTTTCACAGCAACGCATACCTGAATAAAGGAAACAACACTTGATCTTTAACAATTTTCATTTTGAAAAACCAATGTAAATGCCCATCTGTAAAAAAATGTAAAAGCACGCTTCAGCTCTTTTGTGAAAATTACAATGTTTCATTCAAATCATAGTTTAAGAAATTTGTTTGACTGTTTCTTGAACCCATCTAACACGCCCTAAAGTACAAACAAACATAAAACAATATTGTAAAACTAATACATTAACATCAATTTATTTGTAGTTACAATAATTGGATTTCTATTAAGTGTATGTTTATCAAGAAATTTCCAAAAATTGACACTTTTCAAAGGATATCGACAGTTCTACCATTCATGAGATTTAAGGGTAATAATATCATAAAACTTTAAAAGGGTTATTCTTTTGTAGTTCTTTCTAACACTCCTGGTGTGCACAAAACAAGAGACTGTATTTGACTTTCAAGCTTTGACTTCAAAATCCATGATTTTTCTAAAATTGTAAACAGAGACCCAAAAAGGGTGCGATGAATTGAAAAAGATGGTACATTTTGCTGGATTCCAAAAAGAGTACATGTTTGACTCTTGAAAGCCACACAATGTGGTTTTCAAATTGTAGATTATATGTATTTAGTTGTCTTCTGGTTGAAACAATTATGATCAGAGTAACCTATTATGTGTCTATGCTAGAGGGAAACCTAACTACATGAAACAAAATGCTTGTTGTTTATATTTAACTACGAAAAAAGCGCTTGAATTAGGGGAAGAAATAGTCCAAAAGTCAATACTTATTGTGTAGCAAAATTCAAAGTGAGCTCTGTGTTACGAAAATACGAACCGAGGGTATAAGTTAATTTAGTGGGTGTAGACATCCACATATTACAGTCTGAATCAAACTTCTAATATACTTTTATAAGTTTGCTAATCTTTGTCTTCACATGCAGAAATGAGGAGTAAGAAAGGGATTAACAAACGTACCGTTGTCGAAGGGTTACATGTTCCGAAAAATCAAATTCCTTGGGGAAAGAATGCAAGTTGGAAACCTAAAATATAATTTCTTTAGTAACTTGTGAAATAATGCCAATAAGGACTAGTGAATAATAATACGCATTAAAGAGCTAGCATACACACCTCTCTAGGGGTAAAGTATCTTAGGCGTGGATCCTCCATTGATGCTTTGTCTCTGCTTTGTCTCTAATTGTCGACTGCAAATAAGTAATTTCGAAGAAAACTCAGCATTTATGATTGCAATAACCCAAAAATGCAGTCAAAGAAATAATAGTAAGACCACAAGAAGTTCGAGTAATTAACATTTCAAACCATTGTCCATGACTTGTCATTGCAAATTAACCATTTTTTAAGACCAAAATGGACACCATGAGATTCAAGAATGACTGGTTTTAGTCAAATTAGAGAATATTTAACTGCAAAAAGGTAACAATTAACTCGGTACCATTTGTCTAAAATCACAGATCAGAATGATGGTTTATTCGTAACCAAAAAACCAAATAAGATGTTTGTAGAAACTTACCATTACGGTTGCCAAAAGGGAGCCCGTGCCCTTCACATAACGATAATAACTCTTTGTGCAACAACAACAGCGCTTTGAATCAGGATAGACAATATCTATACCACTTTAAGGAACAACTTTATGCTTCAAAGAGCCAACCATGGACTAAAGCAATTTCAATGTATATATGTATAAGAAACAGATAACTGAATATCAAGGATACCCATAGCACTCCCCCATCTTTCACTCAAGCTCGATGGAACAAAGTACTGATCTAAAGAACCTTCAAACAAATAGAGTATTTTCATTCGTGGAGTCACCAAATTCCAAAAAAATTTCTACAGGAAGGCTTGTTTGGAGCATCTCATCAGAAGTACTTGTTTTGCAGTCAAATAATGGTTCTGGCAGACGAATAAGCTGTCCATTAACTCAGGTTTGCAAAAAGATGACGGCTTTCTTTTTGCCTGCAAATCATACATAACCCAGATAAATATTAAATGTATGATTCTTTAGATTCTCATGTGGTGACAACTGATATTACCAGGCAAAAGTAACGGGGACGTGAGTATGGCACACCAAACTGTAGTGGACTTAATATAAACTACTGTGTCACGAATTTGTTTTCCTCAGAGCATTTGAACCATCATTTGATGCGTATCAGATGTCTGAAACAAAACAACACCTTAGTAAACAAACAATGCTTGGTTCAATATAAAAATATCACAACTTGAGGTCAAAATCTGATTCCAAACCTCAAAACCGACAACATTTTCAACAAAGACCATGACAGGAGGTTGTGTCAGTTGTGGTATATTTTCAAGGATTGTAAGAAACGAGGAGGCCCGTGCATCAGCAGATTGTTTCTGAAGACCTAAAGACAAACTTAGCTTGTGAATAAACTAAATTCGATGTTATGATTGTTAGGAACATTACCTTGCCGGGTATACGGTTGATATGATGGAGAAAGCAGCCACACATTAGCTCGGTAACGATCAAGATCAGCAGCCGTTAGCATCTGAATGTTACCCTGTATTCACCATCTCCATAAAGAACAACAATTACTATCTATACAATACTCATAACGTCATTTTACATTTACATAATGGTTCGGTCCGTTGGGATTGTTTACTTAAGCGCGTGTCTTATTGAATTTGTTTTAGCAGATTAGCAGTTTTGAGCGAGTGTTTAGCACTACTTATTCTAAAGTGCTTATTTAATGTTAAAATGACAGATGCGATGAGCAGGTACAATCTAAACACACTCAAAACTGTTTATCAATCTTTAGAAAATGCAATAAGCAGATAATAACTTAAACACACAGGTTTTTGTGATTCTTTACTTAAACTGCTTATCTGCTTAATAACAAGGTAAATGGTAACCTACTTATTTTTCTCTAGAATAAGTAGATAATCAGTGTTACGCAGACGCTCAAAACTACTTTAATAAATAGGCAGATAACTACATAAGCTAAAAAATAAGCAATCGCGAACAGCCCAAAAAAGCTTGGATGGTACTTGCATATCTGCTAATTTTAGAGTCAGCGTCTTCGTGATTGCTTATTTTTAGCTTAACTGCTCAACAAGTTGATACCTGCTTAATTCAAAGTGAAGATGTAACTAAACTTATCTCTAACCAATTCCTCTTCATTTGAGTCAAATTGCATTTTCAAACACTATCTATCTCCTTAACTTGTTCTACTTATAGGCATAAGCATTAAAAAACTTAAAAACTAATCTTCTAAATAAGCACTCCTAAATACATATACTAGCTATCCACCAAATAGGTGTGAATTGGCGGGAACACCCTGACCCAGGTGCCTTTTGGCACCAGACATTGTCCACCCCACAAGGAATAGCTCTAGCAAGCACGAGCCGAGACTCGAACCCTTGACCTTTTATCCACCAAATCTCTCTGGTGGGCCCATGGGTTTTTCGGAGGTGGGCACCAACTGAGCCAAAGGCCTTTGGTATACATATACTAGCAAATGTTAGTAAAGAATGCATATATAATAAATTTGAACCTGGAATGGACGATGAGCAAAGTTCTGTTGATAAACAGGAAGTGATAGATGTGCACACAAAAAAAGTATTTATTAAAAGCTTAGCGTTGTTTATGATTAGCTTTTTGTTATAGTTAATTTTATTTGCAGAAATTCATTACCCTCAGACAGATTGAGGAGGTTGCTGAGCGGAATCCTGGTAGTAATTGGAGCACTCCGGTACTGTATTTCTTTCATTTTTTTCATAATCAGATAGTTGGTTTCCATGGACATCTATTTTTTTTTCTCTTTTTAGGTTAGCAGGGTTATAATAAACTAAGTGATATTAGGTTTCATGGTGGTGATGACTTGATAGCATGCATGGTTTGAGAGATGAAAAAGCTTAATATAATTTGTAAGTTTTATATCATTTGTTTAGGCTTAGGATTCAAGATCAAAATAGGTGGTGCTGTTGATTTAATTTTAGTGGTATACTATTAATCTTTTTGTGTGTATTTTCAGTTTATTGGATAATTATTTAGTCTACCTCCTTATCCTTAATATATGAGTTTAATCTGACTATCTTTAAACAAACTTAGACAAAAAGTTGTCTGAGTCAACCCGAGACACACACAATGACACAGATGTTACCCATTTTGACTGAACCCTTTTTTTACTTGCCACATCTACAAATTATGGTTTACGGTTGAGCAACTTAACTTGGTTCAAGGAATTACCACATCCCCTTCTTTTTGTAGGTGGTTGAAGCAACCAAGAATGTAGGAATGAGTAACAAGGAATTGACACAAGCCATGGAGTGAAATAGAACATTCATTTTGCTTTTCCTAATTGTACTTACCTTTTATGTTCTCTTTCTTGACTGGTACAATTATAATTCACACTAATCACTTGCATTCGTACTTGTGTTTATTCTACTTCCGAGGGTCATTGTTTTTACTATCTCTGTTAAAGATTAAGGATGATAGCTTTCATATTTTCTATTTTGTTAATATTTGTAAACGGATATGTGATGTCACGTATAATAGCTTTCTTATAAAAGACCACAATGACAACACTAATTAGTATTGTGGGGTGAGTGTAATTACCACACGTTAGGTGGTTTTTTAATCGATAAAATACATAAATAAACTTTTTACAAAAAACCCCGGGTATTATAACTAGTTTAAGCAAACATTGCTTGAATAAGCAATCCCAATTCCCAAATACCAAAGTCCGGGTGTTAGGGATCGTGCATTCTATCTGCTTATATGCTTAATTTTTTTTAGTAGACGGCCTGCTTATTCATGGTGCTTATAAGAAATCCCATTTTTGGTCATCATATCTAACCTAAAAGCCTGCGTAAAGTGGATTTAATTTACAGTTTCTTAATAAGTAATCTTTTTCCGGGTCTTATCTACAGCAGAGGAAAATCCAAACACTATTTCCGGAACTTGTTATTTGCCTTCTTACAAATAGAAGCAGAAAGCAAACCTAAACACCGTCTAACTAAGCAATCCAAATTACATACACCATTAGTATCTTTCAATAGCAATTTTCACCTTGAATCATTTAGCTAAAAATATAGAATACACATTATATATTGGGCAAAAGTATAGACCTGGAATGGACGATGGGCAAAGTTATGTTGATAAACATCGTTAGCTAAGTCGTTTATATCGAAAGCTTCGACCATTTTTGCATCCACTCCAGCTTTCATAGCTGAATATCTCTGTTTATTTAATATCACATATGTTAAATTATTATTATATTTATAAAGAAAATAATGAAACAAGTTGATATGAGTCTTACCATTCCACCAATGCCACTGTAAAATTCCAACACTCGCCATGGCTGATGTTGTTCGTCTTCCATAAGGTGATTGATTGATTTGTTGGTGCTAATTTAATTTGCAGTTTTTTTAGGGGTTTAGACTTTAGACGACTTATTATGTAACTTACACTTTTTACCCATAACATTACTTTCTTTCTAAAAGATACATACACAAATGTCGGCCAAAACACATATGACTACTCCGAACTTGACAAACAAGATCATTTAGTACCCTGAGCTTTTAAGGGTGCAGAATGGTACCCCAAACTTGATGAACTTGAAATGCTACTACACGAATGATTTGCAGTTAAACTTAAGGTAATTAATCACATTTTATTGAAAATTTAGTTAATTTCATTTTTTTAGTTAATATTATATTATATTGAGTAATCGAGAATAAATATATATTTGAAATAATACTCTATAAAAATCGAATCTACTGTACTACATTTGATATATAAATATCCGTATTATATACTAAGTGTTTGTTTCAAATATATTTGAGACTATAATAATTTAACCATTTATTTCTTCATATGCATATGTCAATTTAAAATTTATTTGTCACAAATATTTAATAGTTTAATATAAAGATATATTAAGAGTAATGCATTAGAAATATTTTAGAAATAGATACCACATATATATATATATATATATATATATATATATATATATATATATATATATATATATATATATATATATATATATATATATATATATATATATATATATATATATATATATATATATATATATATATATATATATATATATATATATATATATATATATATATATATATATATGTATGTATATAATCAATTAAAATAGTATATTAATTTAAAATAATTAAATTTTAAAAATAAATATATTTACCTAGTCAAAGTTTTACTATAAATTATTTATTGAAAACGACTTTACTAAATTTATTAGAAAGGGAAAAATCAATTAAATTTTGAGTTAATTACTACAGGTAGTAGAAATTTCATTTTGTCAAGTTCAAGGTATTATTTTGCATCTTTAAAAGTTCAGGGTACTAGATGATCTGGTTTACCAAGTTCGGGTTACTAAAATGTGTTTTGGCCAAAAATGTTTGACTGTTTTATTTGGTATGTGATGATTTTGTCGTATTTTTTTTAGTGTTTAGATAAGATGAAGTGGTTAGATTTGACTCAAAAATCAAGTAGTTGTCAACCTATGGTTGCCCTTATTTAATTGCATTTGATCCCAAAGACGGAGCCAGTAGGGGGCTAGCGGGTGCTTGACCCACTCCAATCGGCCCAACTAGCCTTGCATGTACCTTGGTTTCCGGCGATAGTAATGGCACATTCCGCTCTTGAAATCATAATTGTTTGTTGCAGTTGCTGCTTTAACTGTTATCTTGTTTTATTAAGTCTTTGATCTATAATTTTATTACAATTTAGGAAAAGATTTGAGTGTTTGTAAGGGTTTGATGAAGAAGATAAATGTTCGTTCAAGAAAAACGAAGAAGATAGATGCAATTTGGTAGGGGTAGAAAAAAATATTAGAGTATTTAATAATAGTACTATCTATTTATGTGTACTTTCACACTGTCAGATTGCTTTGAAAAAATGAGAAACCCATTTCATTGTTTGCTTTGAAAATATTAGAGTAGTTAGTTGTTTTCTTTTATTCTTTTGATATTGTGTAAAAAGTTACGAAAGTTGGATACTTCAATTCAGAATATATTGTATATGTTAATTTGATAGCATATTAATATTTTGTTAATGAATTAAGGTCATATAAGATAACTAAATGACTTAATTTTCATTTCATTATTCATGTCCAAGATCGGTTGGGGTGATTGAACCATTGAATCGGTAAGGTAATCGATCTAAGAACTGTATGTTATTATGCAAATTATGTACGGCCTTCGGCCCCCTAAACACAAATTCCTGGCTCCGTCCCTTCTCCTCTATGATCTAAGTTTGTCAAACCGTTTTCTATTGCAAAGGATGAAAAAACAACGAAGTTTAAAAGAATTCAAGAGAGTTTAAGAAAAGATATCGAACAAGCTTTCGGAGTCCTACAAGGTCGTTGGGGATTATACAACAACCCGCACATGCTTACTAAGTCAACATGCTACGAAGAATCATGTATTGTTGCATCATATTACATAACATGATATTGAAAGATCAAGATTTCGTAGTTAGTGAATTTAACAAATTGTACGTTTTTTCACAACCGAATATTCAACGTACTTAGATCGAACGATGCGAGACAAAACGAAGGAAAAACAGAACTTCGAGATAGGAAAGTTCACGACGGCCGCACGATATCATGGGACATTTATGGAACATAAATCACTAAATTGTATTTGTTTTTAATGTATCCTTATTTTTAATGTAAATTGTACCTTTTTTTTATTATTATTGGAATTTTAATTTTGGTTTAATGTGTTATTTTATATGAATAAATGAAAAAGAAAAATTGTGAGGTCCATGGGTAAACCATATTCTGGTGTTATGAGGGATGGGTGTTTTTGGTGTTGTGGTGGATTATAGTGTTATGAGAAAAGGTGCTGAGGCGACACCATTTTTTTCACAACATTAAACCATACATTATGCTCTAGCTGACGTGGCTGCCCTTATAACATTTGCCTATGGCTTAGTGCACCTAGCACTCTAACTATAAGTTAGGTGCCCTCTAACCATATGTTTTGGATGTCATCATTATAATAGATTTATTTGTGAGCTATACAATTTAGATGCTTATACATTAAATCATAAATGGATGAGTATTTTAGAAAGCGAACTTTAAACTTTTAATTTAGATGTACGTAGTTTACCGGGGTATTATGTGTCCAAGTCTTTCCTTGATCACCCAAGTTACCTATCTAGCGATACATTTGATTATGCGAGAACATCAACCTAACCACTAGGCTACAACTATGTTGTGATAAGTCCACCGTAAAAAGTTTAGTGGAGAGTTTGCGTTATAAAACAACGAACCTTGCAGTTGATGAATCACAAACATGTTTAAATCGAAATAGTTTGACTATTATTTCTTAGAGGTGATATCCGCACCACAATAAATAATGTGCACACCACGAACATCTTAAATACAAAATGTCAATGGAAATTAAAGATAATTTCTTAGTCTTAAATTTTAAGATTACTTATTCTCCAATAACAAAAAAATGTCATATCGGAAACAAACATTTATACACGAAAACTAAAATCACAAGTTGACTAAGATTATTTGATTTATAAATTCTTGGTCATACGTTTTTAATAAACCTATATAGGCTTCTTAAGCATGAACTTCCATGCAAAGATCACGTGTTCTTGTTTCAAGCAATGTAGATGTTCGAAGAACATGTGCATTACAATTTTGTAAAGTCTATTAAATTTTTGCGTTGTATATATCATCTTTCTCATAAGTTATAAATATTAAAAAGATAAAACCTTTTTCAATAAAAATAGAAAAATTTGTTAAAAAAAATAAAAAATAAAATTTTATAAATTTACAGCCCAATACCAAAAAGCCTCAAAAGCCCATTTAACTCCCATTACACCATAACATAAGAGATCTCCCCCAAACCACCACCATAATCAACCATCGTCATCATTTTCATTAACCCCCAACCAAA
>LBNU01009667.1:3869-15802 GCA_014162995.1 Artemisia annua
ACGTAGTTTAGAATTAGATTAGTTCGCGGAAGAAGGACGGGTCTTTACCCACTGTATACCTGATCCGCAGCCCAAGTGGCACGCCCTAGTGGCAAAACCCATGTATATAAACCCCTCTCCATCCTTGGAGAGGGTAAGCCTTCTCTCATAATCTCATTTTCTTTTTTTTTTGGTTTTCTCTCTAAGGCTTCACTTCTTTGTCTCTCTACTTTCTCTCTCTACTTTCTCTCTCTAGAATTTCTTTCTTTCTAGCTTGCTTGGAACGAACCAAACCACATGATTATTCATGTTTGTGATGTTAACTAGTATTCTACAAAATGTTTGTGATGATTATTCATGTTTGTGATGTTAACTAGTATTCTACTTTCTCCCTCGAGAGCCAAATCCGGGCTGCCCCCTCGAGTAAAAATGGGAATAACATCAACTTAATAGCATCGTGAGGAACATCCTTAAATTTCATGGTCGAGGTCAACTTATTGAACCATCGAATATGCGCGTGAGGATCGTCCCTCTCAAAACCGTGAAATTGGTTTGATGTGACAAGTTGAATCAAACCGGTTTTAAGTTCAAAATTTTCGAAAAATATCGGTGGTAAAACAATTGCATCTCCATATCCCTCGGTGGGACATTGTAGCAATTCTTGCATCGTACGTTGATCGGCCATCTCGGTGATGGGTGCTTCAACAAGAGTACGTAACTCGGGTACGTTAGATCTTTTACGACGTCTACGATAGTGTTGAGTCGGGATGGTCGGAGAGTTAATGATTAATCTCGACTGTGAACGTGTGAGCATACACTAAAAAGAAACCAAAGTAAAAAAGAAAAAGGAAAATAAATTTGAAAAGAAAATCTTTTTGGTTTTTAAAATTTTTGAACAAAAAGTGAAATCAAAATATTTTTTGGTTTTTATATAAAAGAAAACTTAAAAATACAATATTTTTTTTCTTTTGTTTTTTATATCACAATATTTTTGTGATCGATTCGTTAACCGAAATCGTTTCCTTTAATCTACGCGCAGCGAGGCGGGAGAGAAGAATGGATCTCTCTTCAGTCGGCAATTTAATGTCACGACTTCCGTATTCCCCGGTTATTCGGTAGTAGAATTAAAGTAATCGGATAACTTTTAACTTCACGATCTTTTTTTTTTCGCGTTCGAGCTTATTTGGTTTACAACACTCAAAAGAGGGAGATTGAGGATTTTATTTTGTTTTTGGTATTTTGTAAACACTTTAGGAAAAGTGTCTAGTTTTTGTGATTTTTTTTTCACTTTTTATATAAGAAAATATTTACAAGGAAGGTTTTTCAAAACACGATTTAAAAACGAAAACCAAAATTACTTCAACCATCCCCGGCAGCGGCGCCAAAAATTTGATTCGCTAAAATCAATATATAGTGTATAGTATAGTATTCCAAGGAAATCCGAAAGAAATACGGATAACCCGAGTCGTAGTCCGTGTGAAGGTGTGGATGGAATATTGATAATCGAATTATCAAATGTGTAATGAAAATGAAATTACTCTAAATATAAGCAAATATAAACACAAATAAAGCAAGTAACACGTAATGCACGTAAATGAGGAACACATAATCTAAAAAATGCAAAAACGAATTAATAAACGCAAATTAAAACTTAACGAAGCAACTAAAAATGTAAAACTAATGCAAAACTAATCCTAGGGGTGCAATTTAATTTTTCTAATCTAAAAATAATAAAAGAAAAATTTTAGAAAAAGAAAATTATTATTTTTGTCTTTTTATTTTTATTTAAGAATTAAAAACTATTTTTGTATTTTTATTTAATAAAAGAAATTTAAACTAATTATGAAATAGAAGTTTTAATCTACAAATCTAATTTTGAAAAAATATTACTAAACTAAAAACTAATTTTTTAAAAAAATAAAATGAAAATTATTTTTGTCTTTTTGTTATTTAATTTGAAATTAAAATTGATAAAAAGTGATTTAAAATGATTTAAAATCTAAGGAAATTCAAAAGAAATAGCAAAACAAGTCAAATAAATCTCAAATTTTTTCAGAAAATCTAAAAGATTACTTTAAAGCTACTGGAAACAAAAAGTTTTGAGAAATAAGCAGAAAAGTGCTTATTGGCCTAAAAAGCAGTTTTGATAAGTGCTTATAAATAAGCACTTTGACCAAATTTAGTCAAACTTTCCCAAATTGTTCTTAGGACTCAAATAAGCTCAGAAACACTTAATTCAGACCAAAGTTATCACAGAATCACACAAAGGATCACTTAAGCAGTATGATTAAGCACTTTAGAATGAGCAAATAAGCATAAGAGTGGACCAGAAAGCTCAAGACCATGCAATTCACTATATCACACTTATATAAACTCAAATAAAGCAAAAAAGCTCAATGCACAAGTCAAATTGATCAATAGCAACTATATAAAAAAATCAGCAAATCTAGTGAATGATCCCTACTTCATGCAACTAATAAGCAGTCCTAATAAGCTCTAAAGTACAAAATTAAGTGGGCAAAAGCTAGATAACCTAGGTTACTACTCAAAAAAACTAAAAGCCCTAATTCTTAAACCTAATTACTACCCTAATTTGATCTAAGTTCAGAAGCCTTTAAACTGCTCAAACCCAAGAACAGTTAACTAGAAACACTTGCAGACCGAATTTGAACAATCTTATGTTTATGTAATTGTTTGATTTTGATATTATATAATCTCTGCACAAAGAACTAACCCTAGAAACAATAGCAAGCAATATGAACAACTAATGATATCCTAAATTACCCCAAGAACAGCAGTGTTGAGACAGATTATAACCTACCTTATTTGACTTTTTGATGCTAACTAACTTTGACTTATGTGAGTTTCTAATGGATCAAACTTATTCTATATGTGATACAAGGCTTGTTTATATCCTAATTACCCTGAATGCAACAAAATTCTATCAAGTTTCAATGATCATAGCAAGAGTAACACTAAAATGAGTACAGAATTAAAGATTAAGATAAATTTTGACTTTTAAGTATTTATCCCTATGTTTTTATGATATTTCTGCTCTAAGTAAACCTAATGCAACTTGTCTTAACCAAATTCAATCAATGAAACAAGCTTAAACACAATATAGCCTACTGATCCAAACACTCTCACAATCTCCCTAAAGCATTACAACAACTGTCTATAAGCCTTAATTCACCACAATTATGATTAAACTCAGTCAATTAACATCTACTGATATCAATTCAACAGCAAACTACAATGTTTATCCACTAAATCTCACTGTCACAGATCTAACAAAAATGTTGCAGTCAATACTTCAAATATAACACAAAACACCACAAACTGATCAAACAACCTCAAATATTACTCAAATACACTAAACAACATCAAATATAAGTAAACCACTAAGCTAAACAAATTATGCTACTAAATGATTAAAATGCTAAGAAATTAAATTGAGATCTTACTTAAAACCAAGGCCTACTAAGTAGGGGTATACTCCACTTCTGAATCACCGCAAACCACCTCTGAATCAATTGAGAACCACAGTTGACTAATGTTGACTTTTTTTTGAGATTGAGAATTTGATATAGATCTATATAAATCACTACTTAGACTCACCAAAACTATGAATAAGCTGAGATAAACCTTTAGAAACTCTAAACAAAGCTTATTGAAGCTTATAAAAAATATTTTTTTATAGGATTTTCTGATTTTTTATTATTTTTTTATTTTTATATAAGATACACAATATTTGAAAGGTTACTGTTTATATAAACTAATAACTAATAATAGAAACTAGATGATTAATAAACATGCTTAAACAACTATATTAAGTAGATTTGAGATTTTAAGGTAAACTAGTAAACAGGAATTAAGAAAAAGTAAACTTAAATTTCATTAACTAAAAAGCTGAATTACACTGAAAATATATTTGAGATTACAATTCGACAGAGTAACACTACTTAAAACCTACACAGCTAATGAGGAGAAGAGGGGGCTTTATATAGGCATGAGAGTTGAAACTTCTAGGCTGCCAAGTCACCAATCCGTGTGCTCTTGTGCTTCCTCTGAGTCCATTTAAGCCGTTTGATTAAACTTGGGCACCAATCCTTCAATCTCGACCCTTGGATTCAATAACTACCTCATCATTGGCACGCACTCTCATATGGATTTCCAACGTGGCATATTCTGCACATGTCAGGTGGGTTCTAGAAGCATTCAATTATACGAAAACACCTTTAATTGCTGTGAATTTTGCTTGGTAAAATCTAGGGTGAATGGGGGTGAATAGTAGTTATCTGGGTAAATGAATTGGGGGTGAAATTGGGTGGCGGGTAAAAGGGTTTTATTTATTGTTTGTTTGACTTGGATTAAATGTGGGTTGACCGGGTTTGAAGGAAATGGGTACCGGGTTTATAAGCAGGCCGGGTTATGGGAATGTTTGGCTTTTGGGGTTTATTGGTTTTTTGTGGACTTGGGTTAATAAAGTTAACGGGTTGGTTTGGTTTGTATAAAGTTTAGGAATTTGATTTAATAAAATGACAAGGACCATAATTGTAACTCTAAAAATTCTAGGGACTGTTGCTGCCATATTTCCATAATATGATCCAAGGGTTTCTTTTGTAAATCTCTGATTCTTTAAGGGTTGACTTTGACTTTTCTCCAAAATATACTTCAAGGGATCATTTTTGACAATTTCTGAAAGATGAGGGACCAATCTTGCCAATTCTTCAAATTATGCACCAAGGACTATTTTTGACTTTCTTTGATTCTTTAAGGACTATTCTTGATATTTTGGGCTTAAATCCTTCCCGGCTTCGGCTTTTGACACTTTCCATTCTCGTGCTCGTTTTTGTTGGTTTTCTTTAATTATATGTCCATTTGTGAAATATCCGTACCTGCACGTTCACAAACACAAAAACACAAGATATTTGGCATTGATGGTTAGTTTTTGGTCGTTTTGGTCTTAATTTGGTAAAGAAAAGGTGTATGAATAAGCATACACCAGTCACACAAACCATATTTGTTTTGGGTATTTAGTCACATACAATTAAGCAAACAGTGGCCAAAAGTGTTAATAAGTGTGACCATATGATGTTTAAAGTGCAGACATGTGTGTTTTGTGTGACTAATGTTCATTCAATGGTCACATGAATTTTTAGTTTGTGTGTCATTTTGTAATATTTAGTCACACATCGAATTAAACAAAGAGTAACCAATAATGTTAGTACTGCTAGTACTACGTTAGTACTGATGGAGTAGAGTTACTACTTCTAGTATATATATATAAAACAGAATGTATATAAATGTAGCAAATATATATATAATTGTATTTCAAATTGAATAAAACTCAAACGTATATAAATGAACCAAATATATATACAATTGTAATGTCGTATATAATCAAATTCTCAACTACCATAAGTTAAAACCTGTTGACTCTTCGCCGCCTTAGCTTGCTTTTGCAAGGTTTCACTAGACCCAATGTTTTTGCTTCGTTGGTACTAATTTTAGTCCAGGATTTTTTTCTGACATCTCGTTGGACAGTTGCTTGACCAGTAGATCTTTTTTTGCCGCTCACGTCTCTCATTATCAAGTTGAGTTTGATGTAACTCAAGTCTTTCATCAGTTTCTTTTCTGCTTTGAGGAAGATTAAAATACCTCTTATATGTAACTCCACTTCCCACTCCTCATGTATAACCTCCATTTTCCTTACCAAACACAACTGTCATGGCATCAGTGCCATCATCAACATTCAAGGTTCCTTACTTGATCTTTTCATCAGCTTCTTTCTGCAAAAAAAAAGAAAAAAAAAGAAAAAAAAAGAAAAATAAAAGAAAATAAAAAGAAATGTTGGTATTAAAAGTTAGTACGGCTAGTACACAGTTAATGCTATTGGTATATAAGCATGATAATAGAATTTGCAGTCAAATTTACAAGTGTATCTGCCAATGATCTAATCTCAGCATCTGGAGATTCTCTGTCTTTGTTTTCCCTTCCTTTGATCCACAATACACTACGCCATTAGTTTTATCTGTGAATAATAATCGTCCATTTCTTCCTCTATCTGCTGACGTAACTCATCCTATAAATAGATGTTACGAACTGTAAGAAACCAAGACACTAATAATGCTGCATAATATAAGATCTGCCAACCATGAAACAGTAAAAATATACATGGGTTGGCTTTGGTGACTGAGATGGAGCATACCGACGCCTCAATTTAATTCCAGTCCCTCGAAAATGAACTGTGCCAGAAAATCCAGATGAGGGAATTTTTAGCAAGGCATCCTATGTATCATCCTCACCCGTGAAAATAGCATGTAGCCCCTGCAAGAAACAAGTAACGTGCTTAATGCTAACATAAAAGATGAAAAAATCAGATGTCCCAAATATAAGTTTAGCATCAAAAACCAACATACCGGGGCAGACCCTTGCATATCAACTCGGGCAACAAATAATCCAGATGGTTGAAATGTTCGGCAGTGCCAAACCTGGAACGAATAAATGTCAAACACATTACCAAGCAAGCAAATCACTAACATTTGGTACAAATGAAACAGTTTCACAAAAAGCAATCTTATTTGAGTTAATTTCCTATATAACATATTTTATGTTATATNATGGTTGAAATGTTCGGCAGTGCCAAACCTGGAACGAATAAATGTCAAACACATTACCAAGCAAGCAAATCACTAACATTTGGTACAAATGAAACAGTTTCACAAAAAGCAATCTTATTTGAGTTAATTTCCTATATAACATATTTTATGTTATATCTTTTAATAGATCACTTACGCGATTGCGATAAGCAAACTCCAACTGTTCAGCAACATCCTCCCGGAGTGGAAACCAATAAAGACTCCCTTTATGAGCAAAACAGTGGCCTCTTAGAACACGTCGATTGTCTCCATTCCAATAAACAGGAAAACTATGTTGTCTTAATAAGTCTACCTGCAACGATTACCACCACACGAGTTTATAATCAAAAACATGTTTTAGGCTAGTTTTTAATCCACAAAAATCAATATAAATCGTTTTATATTCGATTACACATTTAAGAAAATATAAATTAAATATGTGTTTGAGCATACCCATTATCAGAGTAGGATAGGGGAGATGAGGGTGATGGTGGCTCGACTGTGATGGTGGTGGATGTGGTGGTTATCTCGAACCAAACAACCGAAACAAACAAACTCTCCCATACAGTTCCCTTGTCTTGATGACGGTGATGGCGTGGAGGAGCGATGGTTGGTGGAATGACAGCGAGATAAGGCGGTGAAGTGTGGCGGTGGTGTGAGTCGGTTCTAGAGAGAAGGAGAAGANTGATGACGGTGATGGCGTGGAGGAGCGATGGTTGGTGGAACGACGACGAGAAAAGGCAGTGAAGTGTGGCGGTGGTGTGAGTCGGTTCTAGAGAGAAGGAGAAGAGATGAATAGAGAGAAGATAGAGATGACTAGTGTTAGTGTTTTGATTTTGGGTGAAAATAGGGTGGGATCTTGAGCAGGAGATTAAAATTTTGGGGAAAATTAAAGGGCGGGATCTTGAGCGCTATATTAAAATATTAAAATATTGGATACTTTGGAGATTGAAAGTATATCAAATGAGCTCGAAATGTTTAATGAGTTGAGCTGAACCTTATATAAGTTGGACTCGAGTTATTGTTGACTTCTCGAGCTTGTAAGTTGTTAGGTCACCATATTGTAAACACAAGTATTGGTTTTGGTAGAAATGAGATGAGAATAGAGTTTGGTTGATTAAATCAATAAGAAAGATGAAAGTGCAATAGTTTCCTTTAGATAATGAAATAACCAACAAAATGAAATGTTTTACATGAGGTCCTATTTATAGCTGAGGAATAGGGCAACACTCCCTTCCTCCCTATGTTGTCTAATTCGTGGGCTTTGAGGCCCATTGGACATTTAACGGACTTCATTCATAACATAAGTAAACTAAATATAGTAGCAACCTATTACATGTACTGAAATAACCGAGACTTGATAAACAGTGATAAACTTAGATCCTAACAATCTCCCCCTAAGGATCGGTTATGAGGAAGTGAGATTCATCACGGTCATCGAGGTTGCTCAGACGTCTTTATCTTTATCTATAATTGTTGACTTTCATAGCTTTAGACGTCTTCAAAAATTTGTTAGTTGAAATGATTCATCGTTCTTTGTTCTTTTTCTTTGATGACGTGGAAATGATTAAGTGATGTAGTAATCTGCCATTCGTCACTCTCTTAGACTCCAGTGGATCTGCGCCTTTCCACCATGCTCATACCTCTTTGACATTGGAATTATCATACGTGTGTGACTCTCTTTTCATTGATGAAGATTCTTTGTGTTGTTGTAGAATCCTTCTTTAGACGTTGCTTAGCTTTAGATCGTTGTCTTTTCTGACTTTGACTTTAATGATGCATCGATCTTTCATGAGAGCTTTCTTAATTGTTGAGATGACAGTATGAGCATGTGGAAGTTGGTGTTCAGGATGGTGGTAGTACCTGCATTGAAACAGTTAGCAATAATACATCCGGTACTTACAGGTTCAGAATTAGAATTCGTCGACAGCATAGTGTGAAGACTCCTTCTAATCCTTACCAAGGCCGTTCCTAATCGGATAACCCCTAGAGGGCATACACAGACATACATAAGTTGTGACATTTCTAAAAATTCATGTCATATATTTCAAATAATAGTTTATTTAATAACTATCCTATTTTAATAAATTAACTTCGTAGGAAGTTATCCGTGTACATCCAATTCTTTCGACCACGACTATACTATGTCCATTCTACATTTCATATACTCCACTATTTTCTTTGTAATCCTAATTTAAAAAGTCACTTTCACTTTTATTTTAAGAATTAATTACTTAAAATTATCAAAAACATATAACTACGAAGGTATTCGTAATAATAAAGCAAAAGTTATTGAAAAACCCACTATTTATAAAAATTATATTTTTATAATTTTTACAATTGTATTTTGTCACAATGGTACCATTAAAAATTATTTCTAATTAACCCGGTACCCGAATTCGTCAAAACTACTCAAACTATGCACTAAACGGTACCCCGTAAAATCAAAGTGGGACAAAAATTATAACACCTCACCACCTTTGTGAGGTGGACGGCCTAGGAGAGTGCCCAAGGACACTTGATGCCTCTTGGACACTAAAACACATCCCACTAAAACTAGTCTCCACCTAAACACTTCTCATACATGCAAGAGTATAATTTTAGATCAAAATAAACTTTCCATCTCTCTTGGTGCTCCTCTTTGGCTCGTTCCATATCCTAAGACACAAAGGAGACAAGATTTTTCAAGAATAACATTTTACAAGTAGTTATAAACATCCATTACAAGTTTTTGAAATATAAACCTATGGATTAGTTAGGGTTTTCTTCTTAATAAACTAGTAATCCTTCAAGTAAGTAATTCATTAAACTTTCATGTTTTTGATATGTTCCTACCATATCCTAGTCAATTTTTACATGCATGCAAGTAGATGTAATTTGTACCACTCTAATTTTATGTTTTGTTAAACTTTATGAAATATATATATATATATAAGGTTTTGGTGTAGAGATTGTTTGATGTAATTTAGGAACCCATGACACCTTGAGGAGGTGTATGGTAGATTATGGGATTGTTGGAGTTGATTGATGATGAAATTGGACTAGTTATAAGATAAGAAAACCATTTTTGACATTATATATAAGCTTCTGGTCTTATTTTAAAAATACAGAAAACTCAGTAGGTTTGGACCCATTTTTGACCAAAGATAAAGAAAATACACTTTAAGATGATGCCATGGCCGAAAGAACGGGTAAAAACGGATTTATAACGAAAAAGTTATGCTAAAAACAAGTTATACCAAATTTATTTTGAACAATTTGGGACAGCCTGGACATTTTAGTAAAATTTAGAAAACTCAGCAACTCATGGCCTATTTTTGACAAGATACTCAGAAATTTAACAACAAAAGGAAACCATTGCAAAAAGAACGGACTAAAATGAGTTTGAAACGAGAAAGTTACGCTATAAACAAGTTACAAGTGTTTTTCTTACATATCCTGAAATTGTGTTGCTGATGTAGTAAAGTTTTCCATGAAAACAGGCCCCTGACCCACATTAAAATGTATCAACATGATAAAAATGTGTTAGTACTTGTTTAGAGCTAACCGGGGATATAAAATTCTTGAAAAACGGACTTATAACGAATTAGTTATGATTTTTCGAAAGTTATTGTTTCACTAAAAATACCAACAGCACATAACTCAGAAAATTTTCTAAGTATAAACAGGAACTATGTAAACACCCATGTTTGAGCCGTTTTCAGAAATTGTCTAAGTGTTATATTTTACGTCTAAAACATATATTTCACTATATTTCACTATATAACTACCGTATAACATTATTAGACTATATGAACATGTAATATTCATTATGACCTTATACGAAGATGTAAATTATATTTTCGACAACAATATATTTTTGAGTACAAACGAGTGGTATAAATGGCATATATATTTGCATTCATAACATCATTATAAACTCTAAGTTAGAATATATTCATTCATGATAGGTTGCGGCTTGTGAACGCGCCTTGTTTGCCACATCCGTTCCTTACATTTAGTTCCAACACTACAAGTGAGTTTATAGCCTCGCTTTTAATCTGTTAAATGTTTTATAAACCTCGCGAGGGGGATACATGCTAGTTTTATCAAACGAATACAAGTAGCTTTTTGGTATGCTTGACCCGAATACATGATTATAAGACATTGAGTGTCTCTTGCCAATTAAGTCCCCATCATGAACCGTTAATTTTGTGTGAACGCTAATATTATAAATATGCATATTGGGCATTGACCAGCCTGGCCGAATGGGTAGCGCCCATCTTTCAACGGTCATATAATATTGAGAATATGTGGTAAATGGCAAATATTACCCTACCGGGGCAAATGATAAAACTTGGTTAAGGTTCGGTTTCATGAGCTCTATGTTATAATCTGATAACCCGACAAGTACTGATCATACTTGTTACCCGATGAATAATACTTGTATTCAATTTATTATTACTAAACTCTATGAATTCACTCAACATTATTTGTTGACTTTTAGCATGTTTATCTCAGGTCCGTAAGTAACCTCAGCTTGGATGGGCCGCGCAAGGAAAGATTATCGATCAAGATGGCTCATGTTTTAAATATTTTATCATGTACTAAAATGATGAAGACTTTTAATATCTTATGTACTTTCAAACTTTGTAAACTTTTGGGACCTCTTGTAAAACTTAAATAGCTTTTTAAGGTGTATGTTTATTAAATATTTCTTGTATGAAACTTGTTTATTATGTTTGTACTATGTGATCGATGTATAGCACCCCATGTCCCTTCCGCTGCGATCCTGAAAATGGGGGTGTTATAGATTGGTACCAGAGCACAAATTATAGTGAACTAGGTCTTTTTGTTTTTAAAAACCTAGACTATAATCGTTATTTTCTTTAAAAATCATGAGCTTCCATCATCTTGTCCGATATCCATGCGCGCCTACTCCCGAGCATCCTATTTCTCCCTCGTATATACATCTTGATCATGCTATACTAGAAATAATTATAAGCTTTATAATTATTTTCTATCTTATTCGATAATCCGTGAAATATCACTTCTAATATATTTAAACTTTACGTATAAAAACTTCTTGTTGTATTCGTGAAAATTATAAACTTTATTCAAAAATCTAATCTACACAACTCTTTGATTGCGCCATTGTTGTACATATGTGCACAATAAATATTATCATTTGTACATGTAATATTTATCAAATTCTTGCTTATCGATGTAACAACCATTATTTTACTCATTTACTTATGTCAAATATTATTTTCATAATAACATTTCTCTCCATATTCTAACTTTATATGTATGATTTTTCAGATTTGTCATGGC
>LBNU01009670.1:47834-58882 GCA_014162995.1 Artemisia annua
TGAGACGAAAAGTGTTACGCTTTTAGGGGGTCATTTAAGCCCTAATTCGTATAAATGTGATCAAATATTGCCCTAAATCGTTCCTTTTGTCATTTTAGGTACTTTTGAGAGGAATTCTGGAAAATATGCATATTTGGATGTTTTTGGAGCATAAAAGTGAAGAAAACGACAAAGTCTCAAAGAAGCTGGAATTGCAACCTGACGGCGTCAGGAGTCACAAGGTGACGCCGTCAGCAAGGATGACAAAAGAGTGGAATCCAATTATCAAACGACAGGCCAGAAAGATTTCAAGATTTAAAACCCGACGGCGTCAGGTATTGGAAAAAGTAGGCCGTCTAGTGTTAAGTTAAAGAGAGACGGCCCAGAAGGATTTACAAGCTGACCACGTCCCAAATGGATCTAGGCCATCTGAGAACCCTAATGTCGGCGAGGTGACGGCGTCAGAGCCTATAACCTGACGCCGTCCGAACCTATTTTTCTATATATATTTTCCAAATTTTCATTCATTAATGGGGAACTTTGTGGAGAACTTTTAGGGCAAACCCTAAAGACTAATTTTCTGTGACTTTTAGGGTTTCCATCCCTTGGAACCCTAGTGCTTAATCAAGATAAGTCTTCACTTTAATTCAATCAATATGTCTATGTGTTGGTTGTCTATCTATCTTGCTTGTCTTTTGATTAACATGAGTAGCTAAATTCTCTAGTGTTTGCTTAGATCTAATGAAACCTAACTATTGATTATTGGTTGATTGATGTGTGTTGTTGTTTGTTGGGATGATTGTTTCATCGATGTTAGGCTCAAGAAAACTGGCCAACCTCCTTTATGGTAACGTGCTTGAACGTCTTGGGAAACATGTAGACAATGCATACTAGGCTATTAAGGTAGTATTTAACGCATGAGCCACTATTTACAACCCATATGGTTGTACCGTGCATGGCATAGGGCGAGATAAGAGCTCATAGAATTGGAGAGATATGTATGCCACTCCATGAGTTATTAGGAATACACCCTTCATCCACACAAGTAACACATGTATCAATTAACCGGTAAAAGATAGTTAGGGAGTAATGAAATCTAAGTAAACACAATTTTCTCCATATTGTTTTCACAACCACAATAGTTTAGATATTTATTTTATTTTAATTTGCAACAGTAGTAAACTTGGGTTAGTTGACTAGCAACTAATTCTGCTCTTCTTCCAAAACCCTAGATTTTAATTGCTTTCTAAAAAATATAAAAAATACAAAAAGAATCTTCCCTCCACCTTTAGACCTATTAGATTAGCTTTTCTATCCTAACGAACACTATTCCCTGTGAGAGAACGATCAATCCCCCGTACTTGCCAATATCCTATACTACTACGGTCAGGTACACTGCCTGGTGGAGTTGTAAGCCTCTTGAGATCCCTCGAGAGGTAAAACCTGTTGTAAGGTCACAAAACCACGCATCAACTAAATATATGTCTTAGGATGTTCCCCGCCGAAGTAAGTTTTGGAGTTGATTTTGTATTTTTAATAAATAATATACAACTGTTAGTCAAAACTGACAAGAAACTAACTACCTGATTTCATTTCAATAAAACATCCCCTTAAGAGCATTTTGGTATATCAAGCTAGTTGAGACTTTTGTAGACAATACACTAACTTAATATCTGTGATTTGAATGGAGTCGTGACTATATGTAACGAAGGAGATATGACCTCTAGAAGATAAGTCAATGTTTCTAATTTTTAACAGCTATGACATACCTGTGTGTTTTTTACCTTATAAAATAATTGGTGAAGAACTGAGATGAGTGGCTTACATTTTTGGAAAGTAGATTCAAGAACAATCAACCTAGGCTCTTGAACCAAGTGATTTCATCAGGAAACGAGTGAGCAATGGCCCGATTAAGTCGGAAGTTTTATGAAAATATGTAACAGCATGTCCTAAAACAAAGAAGATACTTTTCCTCTTCAGCTTCATATGAGGTAACGGGGTGATATCCTCCATTTTAAGGTTTTATGGAAATAGAGTCCAGGCTTCCAGAGATCATTGCGTTAGATGATGATGGTGTTGTTGATGATACCCATGTTGTTGGGAATTACAGTTAAGTTGATAAGACAAAACATGTGAAACATGAGAGACTTGTGGAGACAAAGGAAGAAACTTCACAAAAAGGAAAAGATAACTACGTATCTTTTATTATTCTAGTTTATTCCTTTGTAAACCCTAATGTCTCTATTATATAAAGAGACATAGGGTACAGGTTTTTATTCAATCAAGTGTGTCACAATGTAAACATCCATGAAAACGTGTGTGTACAGGTGTTTTATGGGAAAAACACCTAGGGTAGTTTTGTTTAGCCTCAAGGATCTTTGATTCCTTGTTATATTGTAGATAACACGTACTACCATTGATCAAGGTAGTATTGGGGCTGTTGGAGTTTGTAATAGTGTTAGGAGATGATGACGAAGAAACATTGTAGCAATAATAATGATGTTTTGTTTATTCCGCTACGTATCGTGTTACTAATCATTATTATTGTTAATAGACACACACATAAGAGATTTTGTTTTGGATTGGATTTTGGTTTTTGGTTCTTTATGGTATTCAAAGTTCGTATTACTTGGTTATTTATGAAGATGATTGTTTATCACCTATTTGAAGTGGAAGTAGAGTTTCTTAGATAGGTCAAGGGGTGGATGGATGAAGACCTAGTTAACTATCACTTAAGGAGTTACGTTGTAGTGCTCAGTATCTCACAGAGGATGAGGATTTTGTCAAGCGATTGTGGTCTACTTATATTAGTTGTTTCAAATAAGTTTGGAGTCACGTGGTTTGTACAAGATATAAGACACAAGTTTGGGATGTTCTACTTCAGCATCAAGTTGGTAGTACTTAGTTTTCTTCATCAGTGATCATTACATGGAGCTTACATTCGAGAAATGGTTAACATATGGGTTTCAGGGGAAGCTTATTGAATAAATGTTTAACCATCTACATGCATCATTCAAGGTGACTGCTTGTTATTATTACTGCTAGTTTTGATTTCTACTGTTTCAAGTACATTTCTAGATGCGGAAAACTTAATGGTGGGCGACTTTGAAACATTGGAAAGATGGATTGCATGTGTAATATTGATTCGTGGTTGTGAAGATCAAGGTTGCTTACATTTGTCCCGTATTTGATGATAACAAAAAGGGGAAGAAGATTTCAATTGAGAGGCTTTGCAACTTGAAGATCCTTGGTGATATAGCATGGTGTAAGGGGAAGTCAGATGTTTCATGACATTAACTTCAGGGGAAGTTCATGCTTATTGGTTTTGTCATTATCAACTAGGGGAAGATTGTTGGGAATTACAATTAAGTTGATAAGACAAAACATGTGAAACATGAGGGATTTATGGAGACAAAGGAAGAAACTTCAAAAAAAGGAAAAGATTACTACGTATCTTTTATTATTCTAGTTTATTCCTTTGTAAACCCTAATGTCTCTATTATATAAAGAGACATATGGTACATGTTTTTATTCAATCAAGTGTGTCACAATGTAAACATCCAGGAAAACGTGTGTGTACAGGTGTTTTAAGGGAAAAACACCTAGGGTAGCTTTGTTTAGCCTCAAGGATCTTTGATTCCTTGCTATAGTGTAGATAACACGTACTACCATTGATCAAGGTAGTATTGGGGCTGTTGGAGGTTGTAATAGTGTTAGGAGATGATGACAAAGTAACATTGTAGCAATAATAGTGATGTTTTGTTTATTCCGCTGCGTATCGTGTTACTAATCATTATTATTGTTTAATCCATAGATGAGGTCTAACAAACCTCGAACTAAAACGATCTTAATATGTCATCGTCATCATCGTCACAGGTTTATCTTAATGATCTATGGTAGCTTGGATTATTTTTCCTTATGCTTTTGAAGTGAAGGAAACCAATTGTTATTGGCGCAAATTCACAACGGAAAACGGGCGTCCCTAACAACACAGATTTGTTGACGTATGTTAGCAATTGTTTTCATGGAAAACTTAATTTTGCTTGCATATGGGATTACCATTATTTTGTTTTGAAGTATCAGGATTCTGATTAGATGCAAGTTATTGAAGATGAGTTACTGGTATGATTTATTTAATAATGGGACAAACAAATAAATTGTTAGCCATAGTAGTTTCACTTGTTGAAATGTATTATAGATATAGTTAATGTATTAACAAAAACATCATTGTTTGTTGCTTTTGTTGAAAAAAATTTACGATAATTATTCTGCCGATTGCCTTACCATTCCTTCACGGCGACAGTTTATTCGTATCCTTAATGTCACTCACTTCTTCTGTTTTTACATTTAGCTAATTACTTTTGGTTAGCTCATAAAGTTTTGCAACTTCCATACAAATTCCAAATATTTTAAATATACGCTTCTGTTTCTCATTGTTATTTGTGTACGTCCATTTTATCATATACTTTATTTTTGATAAAATGTTTTTATCTGAACGAGACGTAAAATTATAAATACACATTTATATATCAGACATTTGACTCTGCAGCAGTGCAACAAACACTGAAAAAGATTTAAATAGGCTCCATCGTAACGTGACGGTGCAACTACTTGTTGCGTACATAGTAAAAAATTTAGCGCCCGAAATAAAAAAAACAACATACGTTTATGAGATTTAGGGCCTGTTTGGTTGGTGGGGTTTGCATTTAGATTTAGGATTGATGATAGAATTTGATTGTTTGGTATGTATTAGTAGGGCCACAACTATAGACTCAATGCAAATTAATTGTCATCTCTTAATCCCGACTAAATATTGGGTTTAAAAAAAAAATGTCAGTACATTCATTTTATTGTTGATCCTTATCTTACCTACACGGCTACACCACATATTCTTTATTTAGTTTACTTTTATAGACTTCCGATCATTTAAAAAGTGGTAAGTTTTACAAAGTTTAAAAAGCCACTCACCATCCGACATGTGTACACCATCTTATTTTATTCAATAAATTCGTCCAGGGGTAAAAAGGTAATTTAACTCGTTTTCCTTTTCACCCTTAAACTTCAAACGCACATTACTCACAAACGACAAAGTTTTTGAAAAAACCGATTTCACCAAAATTTTTAAAATTTAATCCTCTTTAATTTGGTATAAATTTTGTTAAAAATTTCGAAACTTTTTTTTTTACATACGAAATGGGTGTTAATTTTCTTGATTTTTTGGGCATTTTCGACCTTATTTTGTACCATCATAAATGCCGAATCGTGAAAAGTTTAAAACATGAAAGTCGTAGATTTTGGTTCACTCTTTACCCAGAAATTTGAATCACTCAAATCCAATATGATATGAGTGAGATATCGTACGTTAAAGATGACGTTTTACTCATATTTGTTGCACACAACGTGTTTGATGAAATGTTTAGCTTAGATTTTTTGTCTTAAAATCAAGGTAAATGCACTAATTTTTGTACAACATTGCACCTTTAGTCATTTTATTAATGTAAGATTCAAAAAGTTTATTTTTTTTTATTTTTTTTAACTGATGAACCTATTAACTGATGAACCTTATTAACTGATTTTTAAAAAGACATTTTGTTCATCAGTTACTTTGGTTCATCAATTTCAGGTTCATCAATTTTTTTCAGATTCATCGATTCCAGGTTCATCAAATTTGATCAAATGTTTGGGTTCATCAATTTTTTCACGTTCATCAAATTTCAGGTTCATCAATTTTTTCAGGTTCATCAATTTTTTTTCATGTTCATCAATTTGATCAAATGTTTGAGTTTATCAATTCCATTTAACAAAAAAAACTGATAGTTTTGGTAAGCTGGAAATAACTTGACCAATTAGTGCATTTAAATGTATTTTTATATGAAAAATCTCTTTTAGTCATTTTATCAAACACTTTGTGTGCACTAAATATGACTAAGATGTCATCTTTAACGCGAGATATCTCACTCATATCATATCGGATTTGAGTAATTCAAAATTCTGGGTAAAGAATGGCCAAGAAGCTACAACTTTCGTGTTTTAAGTTTTTTAAAATTCGGCTTTTAAACTAGACAAAATTAGAGCCGAAAATGCCAAAAATGCTAAGATTTTCAAGAAAATCATGACCCAATGAATATGTCAAAAAAAAAGTTTTGAAAAAATTAAAAAGATTTATACCAAATTAAAGAGGTTTAAATTTTACAAATTATGGTGAAATCGGATTTTTGTAAAAGTTTGTCGTTTGAGCGTTATTTACGTTTGAAGTTTGAGGTGGAATTAGAAAAACAAGTTAAATGACTATTACACCCCCTAACCGAATTTAATAAGAAAAAAGTGAGGGAATGAGTGGTGGACACTTGTCACATTGTGAGTGGCTTTTTAGTCTTTTTAATTTTTTTTACTTTGCAAATGATCGCAACTCTACTTTTATAACCATAACTTTATTTTTTTTTAACTATAACTAATAATAATTTATATATTTTTTAATATTTTTTCTTTCTCTTACATCAACTCCAAATTCAAATCCTAACCCAAATTTAAATTCAAATACAAATCCTAATCATAAAGGGTTCTACAAACCAAACTGACTTAAAATTTGGGACTTTGACAACTGAAAAGAAAGGGCAAGCTAGTCAATTCAACGGTTAAATATTCCATATTTATTTCTTTCATGATAATGGCATGAAGCTTGCAATCTCACCAGTCACCACTACACTATATATAAAGAAAGGAATTTAGGGCTTTTTCATTTGTGTAGCAGCGTAAAATCAAAGCTTTTTCAAATCAAATCAATAATGGGTTCTGAATGCAAGGTAAACTCACTAATCTTATTCCGTGATCTAATCTCTAAATTTCAGTTTTATTAATTGATTTTGTTTCTTTTACCTGGATCAAGTTTTATTATTATTATTTTAGACGTCTGTACATACTAGTTACCATNCTCGTATTAGTTGGACCAGTAGCTTAGATTAAAATTTAATGGTTGTGTTTTCTTCGTTGACATTTGTTAAATTCATTCTGATAACGATTTTGGTAAAAATATGGAATTAATATAATTTGGAGTAGGTATAGGTTTGAAACTACGTAGTGATAGATAAGATAGAAAATATATAATATAAAATAAAATTAATATTAAGTTGTTTGTAACCTCAAAAATGTCCATCATGAGACTGGTTGTGGTGTCGGGATCCCCAAAGATCAAGAAATCAAGATTAAAAGAACACGTCTTAGACTTTTGATTTGATTTTGATCGAAAGGCTAATATCAAAACACATAGTTTCACATCAAGGGCAAATTTGTCCCATATAAATGAAGTTGTATAATTAATTTTACTCTATGTAGTTGATAGTTTGATAGTTAGACTTCCGATCATTTAAAAAGTGGTAAGTTTTACAAAGTTTAAAAAGCCACTCACCATCCGACATGTGTCCACCATCTTATTTTATTCAATAAATTCGTCCAGGGGTAAAAAGGTAATTTAACTCGTTTTTCTTTTCACCCTTAAACTTCAAACGCACATTACTCACAAACGACAAAGTTTTTGAAAAAACCGATTTCACCAAAATTTTTAAAATTTAATCCTCTTTAATTTGGTATAAATTTTGTTAAAAATTTCGAAACTTTTTTTTTACATACGAAATGGGTGTTAATTTTCTTGATTTTTTGGGCATTTTCGACCTTATTTTGTACCATCATAAATGCCGAATCGTGAAAAGTTTAAAACATGAAAGTCGTAGATTTTGGTTCACTCTTTACCCAGAAATTTGAATCACTCAAATCCAATATGATATGAGTGAGATATCGTACGTTAAAGATGACGTCTTACTCATATTTGTTGCACATAACGTGTTTGATAAAATGTTTAGCTTAGATTTTTTGTCTTAAAATCAAGGCAAATGCACTAATTTTTGTACAACAATGCACCTTTAGTCATTTTATTAATGTAAGATTCAAAAAGTTTATTTTTTTATTTTTTATTTTTTTAACTGATGAACCTATTAACTGATGAACCTTATTAACTGATTTTTAAAAAGACATTTTGTTCATCAGTTACTTTGGTTCATCAATTTCAGGTTCATCAATTTTTTTCAGATTCATCGATTCCAGGTTCATCAAATTTGATCAAATGTTTGGGTTCATCAATTTTTTCACGTTCATCAAATTTCAGGTTCATCAATTTTTTCAGGTTCATCAATTTTTTTTCATGTTCATCAATTTGATCAAATGTTTGAGTTCATCAATTCCATTTAACAAAAAAAAACTGATAGTTTTGGTAAGCTGGAAATAACTTGACCAATTAGTGCATTTAAATGTATTTTTATATGAAAAATCTCTTTTAGTCATTTTATCAAACACTTTGTGTGCACTAAATATGACTAAGACGTCATCTTTAACGCGAGATATCTCACTCATATCATATCGGATTTGAGTAATTCAAAATTCTGGGTAAAGAATGGCCAAGAAGCTACAACTTTCGTGTTTTAAGTTTTTTAAAATTCGGCTTTTAAACTAGACAAAATTAGAGCCGAAAATGCCAAAAATGCTAAGATTTTCAAGAAAATCATGACCCAATGAATATGTCAAAAAAAAAGTTTTGAAAAAATTAAAAAGATTTATACCAAATTAAAGAGGATTAAATTTTACAAATTATGGTGAAATCGGATTTTTGTAAAAGTTTGTCGTTTGAGCGTTATTTACGTTTGAAGTTTGATGTGGAATTAGAAAAACAAGTTAAATGACCATTATACCCCCTAACCGAATTTAATAAGAAAAAAGTGAGGGAATGGGTGGTGGACACTTGTCACATTGTGAATGGCTTTTTAGTCTTTTTAATTTTTTTTACTTTGCAAATGATCGCAACTCTAGATAGTTAATACTATGGAAATCCATGCTTTAATGAGATTAGTTAACATTGGCAAAATCCCAAAGTTTTTGTATAACCTATAACGAACTCCTAAAGCAGTAAAGCTTACAATGGGATGTTCACTGTAATGTTATGTTGGTTACCAACTTACCATTACATTGCTCTATTAAAAAACAAGTGAACTAGTTGCATTGTTGCAACATTAATCTTATGCTCAACATAAGATTTCATGATAAGTACTAAGCTACTTACATGAAGTAATATTCAACTTCGTTCTACCCTTTCTTGTTTATTAAACTTAAACATTATAAACTCACCGTTTTATAGGTCTTAAGCTAGTCTAAAACATGATCTACAACTCATAATAGTTTCTCACATGTATTATGTATAGCCCTTTGTAGTTGTAGACACTTTAAGTTTTTTGCGTTAGCTGAAGTATGGTCTTCTAATGAATCTATGATGTGTTTCTATCATCCATTTGCTTTTTCTTTGATGAAACAGGCCTTTAAATACTTAAAAGTTGGGCCTTTTTATCAAATAGGATTGGCCCACATTGATTGGATACAATTGGGCTCTCCAAAACCGTTACATATCACTTGGACCCAAAGAAACAATGGCCTTCGACGAATTCATAAGGTTATTGGCTCATGGATTTTATTTTATTTTGGAAAGACTATAAATTTGTATTTTGCTATAGGTTCTCTCTAATCTTTTTTATCAAACAATCAAACAATGCTATGTCATTTTGTGAACGTGTTTGTGAAAGTTTTTTTGCGAGTCTATCATTACTCTTTCAATTATGAGCTTCTCAAGTTAAAAGTTGAGTGTATGTACTTATATAAGTCGTGGACTCAAGTTAATTAATAACGTCATAAGCGAAAAAGAAAAGAAAAACGATATTGTGAAGCTTTTTTCGACACAAGCCCATAGGCTGTAAAAAAGATAAGCTAGTCCAAAGCACTTTAAATTTTACTCAAATGTATGTGGCATTGTGGCATAATATATACTTTAAATTCTGGTCATCATATATATGCTAGATGGTAAATCAAAATTTTTTTGCTGTGCTAAACAGTAAATAAATGAGTTTTTTTTTTTTTTTTATTTTTTTTTCTATTCAAGTTATCCGAAAGGCGAGTTCTGTTACTCAAATGTATGTGGCATTAACTCAGATATCATTTTAGACTTTTGATTTGATTTTGATCAAAAGAAATCAAGAAATCAAGATCAAAAGAACACGTCTTAGACTTTTGATTTGATTTTGATCTTTAAATTCTGGTCATCATATATATGCTAGATGGTAAATCAAAATTTTTTTGCTGTGCTAAACAGTAAATAAATGAGTTTTTTTTTTTTTTTCTCTATTCAAGTTATCCGAAAGGCGAGTTCTGTTACTCAAATGTATGTGGCATTAACTCAGATATCATTTTAGACTTTTGATTTGATTTTGATCAAAAGAAATCAAGAAATCAAGATCAAAAGAACACGTCTTAGACTTTTGATTTGATTTTGATCGAAAGGCTAATATCAAAACACATAGTTTCACATAACTCCAAAGCTCACGGACAAGGAGATCTAGAAAAGGATAAAGTGGAAGAATCAGCTTATGGGATGTTGCAAGAACTTTCCCGAGTTAACAGACCGATTGAAGCATTAACAGCTCCTCATCATCCACCCTCGCGAGCTTGGTCTGCCCCACCTTACGGAGTGATAAAGATCAACTGTGATGCTGGAGTTTTAGGAAATAATGGTGCATCAGGCCTTGGCTTTATCATGAGATGCCACAACGGTTTAGTTTTGGTAGCAGGAAGCAAACGCTTGGCATTTGCAATGTCCGTTGTTGAAGCTGAGGCGAAAGCGATTCTTTGGGCTATTCAAGTGGCTCAAGCCAAAGGTTTTGCAAGAGTTGTTTTGGAAACAGATGCAAGTATACTTGTAGACGCTTTCAAACACAACAAAGTGTTGCATCACATCAGATCTTTATTCCTCCATATTCGACGTCTATGCCTCCTATTCGATTCATGTACTTGGTCTTTCGTGCGACGTGATGGGAATAAAATCGCTCATGAGCTGGCTAGAAGGGCGTTAATTGATAATGTAGATGACCTGTATGATGGATATGTGCCATTTTCAATTGAGGCACTTGTACAACATGATGTAAATTCGTTAGTTGTCTAATGAAATATCTATATTTTATCAAAAAAAAAAAAAAAAAAAA
>LBNU01009670.1:61997-73823 GCA_014162995.1 Artemisia annua
TTTTTTATAGTCGTTGTAGTTTATGTTCAATGTAAGTTTATGTTCAATATAAGTTATAAGAATGGCGTGT
Source organism: Artemisia annua (assembly GCA_014162995.1). Classification (NCBI taxonomy): domain Eukaryota; kingdom Viridiplantae; phylum Streptophyta; class Magnoliopsida; order Asterales; family Asteraceae; genus Artemisia; species Artemisia annua. The sequence goes on from LBNU01009670.1 coordinate 62,068, forward strand.
CATTCTTATATGAGAGTCTGTAAGTGTCCTCAGGGACTGAGATGAGGGAAGTCACCCTCATCCTATGTACTTCAACGTTTTTTGGTGTAATGAATTTTGCCGGGGTGAATAACCCTTTTACCCAAAAAAAAAAGTAATCGGTGACGGACCGAAAGATTTATCACAAGATTTGCACTTTCTCTATCGAAATACATAACATACACGTTTAGTGTTAAACTCTCGAAAGTTAAACGAAAATAAAATTGCATATGATGTTTAACATGTATGTACAAGCTATTTCTGACTTAAGTATGTCCAACATTAAAAATAACCTGCTAGTGTATTTTTATTGTGAAAAATGTTTATGTGGTTGTCAAATGTTAACCTGCCAGTTGCAAATATCGAATATTTCATTGTGAAAAATGTTTTTGTGGTTGTCAAATTAACAAACCGATTTTTTGTGGTTATTATATCACTCATCACCATACCTATTTGACGTGGTTTGACCTAACACAACCAACTAACAATAAACTAGGTATTGAGATTACAATAAACTAGGTTGCGAGACTACAATACAAGAATTGTAAAACCTCTCACTAAAATTAGGTTTGCTGTGATGGGTGTAACTCTTACCATTTCTCACAAGCAAACTAAGCTCCTAGTCCTCTTAGTCGGTTGCTTTAACCTAACTCTCTAGTTTATGGCCTAAAAGCACGAGAACAATAATTTTTTATTAAGAAAAAACAGAACGGCATTTAAAAGCCTTTCTCGGGGGATTCCGTCCACAAACCCAAAGTTTATAGTTGACTGATATGACTCATCATCATTCAGTTATTACATACCCTTATGTGTGATACAAAATCTGGTGTGCCACTGCCATTACTTGGTTTCAAAAGTCATGGGCGAGACAAGAGAAAACCTCAAAAGTCATGCGCGAGACAAGAGAAAAATACCACATTCAATCAATAAAATGTGAAAGCGTGTCTTAAAGAAATTTAAGTAAATATTAAGCACTAACAAAGCATTAGGATCCTCTCATGTATTATTTGAATTTAGGTAAATACTGTTTGTTGTGAGATGAAATTTTATTCTCAATAGAATTGAGGTCCCATAATAGATTACCACATTTTTTTCTCGCTATAAGGTTGCTCCCGATGGGAGCTCCCTCACACCGTTAAAGGCCAGCTAACGCGTCATTACCCTTGGGAAGGCCTAAAGTCATGCGTCACTATGTAGAAAAAAAGCAAAATTGGTTATCGGCTCAACTCTTTGGTTTGTGTGCAAATACTGTTAATTATTTGGATTGTAAGTGTGTGTGGGGTATTTTGTGGGGGTATATTTGTATAAAAGCGAGTATTTTAATAAAAGGTAATGGTGGTGTGACCATTGGGGGTGAAAGTGAGACGAAATTAGGGGAGGTAACTTGTGATGTAGCGCTTAGGTGGAAGGGGTAATTGTGTGATTGTTGGGAGTAGCCAGCAATCACACCACTTCACCTTCCACCTCAACGCCACATCAACTTTCTCTCTCTGTTCGCACCTTCTCACTTTTCACTCTCAATAACTCACACCACTTCACCTTTCAACGTATTTTATTTATTTATTAACATACCAACATTTATACCAACATACTCAAATAAATACCCCACACACTCAGAAACCAATAATAAAACATAAAAAGGGGCCCACCTTATGTGCAGTGAACAATTCACCCTTGGTGCACCTTGCTGGCGTGACCTCCCCCCTCCCATCAATTTTTCGCGTTAGGGTGTTTGTTGTCGAGCCTTACCGCCCCTTGCTGGCAGTAGCCTAATAGTTACCTAACCTTTTTTTTTCTGACTTACAAAAAACTCAACATTATCCCTCATGTTCAAATTATACGAGAGAATCCGAATAATATGACGCTGAAGTGACAAAAATAAAATAAAATAAAAATAATAAAAAAATCAACCGTAAACAAGTTTAAATGTATTAATTGCATCTTAAATTCATTTATTTACACATGGAAAGTGATCAACGAGCACGCTAGTTATCACTAGGGTTGTTAATCGGGTCGGGTTGGTCAGGTTCGGGTCAAGTGGGGTTGAGACCAAAATATCATGCTCGAACCCAGCTTTATTTGGATGTCGGTTTACTCGGGTTCGGGTCAAGTCGGGTTTAGACAAAAAAAAAAAAATGCCCGAACCCGACTCTATTTGATGTCGGTTTACTCGGGTTCGGGTCAAGTCGAGTTGAGATTAAAAATATCTTGCCCGAACCCGACTCCATTTAGAATGTCGGTTTACTCGGGTTCGGGTCAAGTCAGGTTGAGATTAAAAAAATATCATACCCGAACCTAACCTGACCCTATTTAGATGTCGGGTTAGTCGGTTTGTGTTAACTCGGGTCAGACCCACTCGGGTTCGGGTCAACTAACCCGATACCCGGCCCTCTTTAGCATTCGACTCAAAATAAGATCAGTGACCTTAGTAACTCGACCCGACTAGGGTTAATCGGGTCGTCGGGTCCGAGTAGGTTTGTCTGTTTTGACACCCCAGTGCGGTCATCACCCAAACCCAACTCGAACCCGGGTCCATTGATAACATATCTAAACCACCAATCTCCGAAAAAAAAACATATATACTCTTTCTTTTCCACCGTCACCACCGGTTCATTCCCATTCCCACCGTGAAAAACACACCTAATATAAATTTTGTAGGTGTGTTTGGTTGGTTGGTTGGTAAGTTATATAAATAAAAGACAGAAATGGCAAAAAAGAGGAAATCAATAGCGAGTCATATAGATGAAGTTGATCGGACGATGTATTCATCATTTTCAAACGCTGCTAATTCTTTGTCTCATCTTTATTCCATCGCTCTCACTCAACAAAAGCTGTCCTTTTTATCCGGTGAACGTCATGGTTTGGTATATTTTTATTTCTTTCTTTAAAGGGTGTTTGGTTCGAGGGTATGGGTATTAAGGAATGGCTTTTATTCCAATTGTAGTTGTTTGGTTAGTGGGTTTGATAGATGAAAATGGGTGGTATCAAACCCAACAAATTGGTCATTTTCTAAACCCACCAAAGGTAGTGGATTTGTAAACCCATTCCCAATCCCATACCCATAGTCATTCACTCATTACTCATTATAAACCAAACATACTCGTCACTTTTTGAGTTGTATGTACATTGCTTATTATTGTGTTTGCGAAAGGTAGGTAATTAGAAAAAGGGCTAATTGTGTGAAAATGTATCTTACTCGTCACTTTTTTGAGTTGTATGTACATTGTTAGGGCCGGACTATTTAATATTTTTTGAATTTTGATTATACTATGTATCGATTGACGTATTTTTGGTTATTGTTTGGCAAACATATTGAAAAAAAGTGTTTTTTATAGACTAATTCACCGGCCACTTAGACTTAACACGGGTAAAGCACTTCCCTTTCTGCGAAGGCGAAGGCTAGCGTGGCTACTTCAGAGTTGTTTGGATTGATGTTTGTTTTTAGAGGGTGTTTAGGATTGTCTTTTGTAGGAGAGTGTCTAGTTATTGCATTTGCCAAAGGTAGATAATTAGAAAATATAGTGTTTGGCAAACATTTTGAAAAAAAAAATGTGGTTTTTTTTGCTAACTTTGTTTTAATTTTTTTTTCTTTTTCTTATTTATTATTATTATTATTTTTTTTTTTGGACATTTTGGCTCCCACATAGACTCAAAATGGGTAAAGTCCTCCCCTTTTTGGTTATCGTGTTAGGAAACACAGTGTTTGGCAAACATTTTGAAAACAAAGTGTTTTTTTTTGCTAGCTTTCTTTTGAAAAGTTTTTTTTTTTTTTTTTTTTTTTTTAATTATTATTATTATTATTATTATTATTATTATTATTATTATTATTATTTATTTTATTTTATTTTATTTTTTTCGACTTTCTTTGCTAGCTTTGTTAGGAAACATAATAGTGTTTGGCAAACATTTTGAAAAAAAAAAGGGTGATGTTTTTGCTGACTAATCCATGGGTAAGAGACGGAACCAGGACAAAAATTGATTATATGCATTTATGAATAAGTAAACTAGACTATAAACACTTTTTTTGGACCTTTAAGAAAAATCAAGGTTTTTTTTAGGAGAATTAGCACTAGGCTGCAAAAGTTCATGAGTTCTGTGACCCCCCGGGACCCACCCTGGTTCTGTTCGTAAGGTTAAAGCCCACCGCCACACATACTCAAACTGAGTAAAGCCCTTCACTTTTTGGGAAGGTTGGCGTGTTTGCGCCTAGCTAGTAGCATTGAACTTGAAACCTCTCACATTTTGGTGATAGTAGTCACATTTTATTGTATTTAGTTGATGTTGCTATATGATAATGTTTTTTTGTTTAGATTAAGACTTATTGTGTTTGCAATCATATAATGATGTTGTATTGTTGATGGTTATGTTTACAGAGTGTTTGGCATTGTGTTTTGTAGGAGACTACCTTATTATTGTGTTTGCAAACGGTAGATAATGAGAAAACATAGTGTTTAGTGGTTACCTGTGAACACAGTTTTGAAAAGCAGCTTTTCGGAGATGTAGCTTTGCAAACATATAATATAATATAATGTGTATGATACGCAGACTAAAAAGCAGCTTTTCAAAGAAGCACACTTTGCAAACGAAGCTTTACAAATGCATAGTTTGTTTTTAAAAAGCAATTCCAAACACACTCTTAACCTGTGTTTGGGATTGAATTTTGTAGGAGACTTTTGATTATTGCAGAGAAACATAGTGTTTGACTAACTGTTTTTTTTTTTAAAAAAATTATTATCTGGGAAGACAGTATTGAAAAGCAGCTTTGTGAACGTGTTGAAAACACAAATTGTTATCTGAGAAAGCAGTTTTTTTTTTTTTTTTTTAATTAAAAAGCAGCTTTCCGAGTGCATAAATTTTTTGAAAATGTATCCAGATATTACTTAATATTTGTGTATATGTGTGTGTGTGTAATGTCAGTATGTCACATATACAAAGGAGGTTATCGTTTCTGAATTACTTGGATTTTCGTATTATTTTGTGTTGGANTGTATGTATTTTTAAAGGTTTTTATAACATGTGTGTGTATTGTTACATTATATACACGATAATGGTCAAAATGAGGTTTATGTTTGTGAATTACGTTATGTGGTTCATGAGCTAATTTACCCTAGGTCATTTGTTTAGTTGAAACTTAATAGTAAAGTTTTTTACTGTGTGTGTATGGTAACACTTGATAATGACAGAGGTTTTTGTTTATGATCAATATGATCAAGTGGTTCCTGATTGTGTTATGTATTGGAAAACCTTTGGTCTTTGTTACAATGATTTCTGTTTGTAATTTTTTTAGCTTATATTTGATCTATACTTTGATACGGTAATTATAAATTCGATATGTATCAAGGATTCAAGTCAGATGCTTGTAATTGGCCTTGCTTGTGTATCTGTGTCGTTGGAATGATAAAAAGAAACTCTTGTACCTTGATTTTCACCCTTGTCTTTTAAAGGAAACACAGTTTTTCTTTTTAATGATTCGGTATATCCAGTATATAAAGGGAACACCTCGTTCCTTATTATTAGACCATAGTTTGAAACTGGGGTGGATCCCACAGTCCCACACACGAGTTCAGCATTACGCTTCTCCTGAAAGGCATCTTTTTTCTTTTTATAGTGTGTATTGCTTGGTCTAATGGTGGTATTAAAGATGTTCATTGTTCTTGTTTTCAGCGTTTAATTGCGTATGCACTAGTTTCCAGCTTATATTAATGAAACTAAGCTGTAGGCACACCACAAGGTTATAGTTGTTGACTTCGATATTTAATTTTGCAGGAAAAAATCTATCAATGGATTTCTAAGCAAGATGCGGAAGGGTTGAGAGTGACCTCGGGAGACATACTAGCCTATATCGAGGTACTATTTTATACATACAACTTATTGTGTAATTAATCATGTTTTCACTTCTTCATGTGTAATAGTGCTTGATGCTACATTACTCCTCCATAGACCCTGCAGATGCATGTTCCTATTACATCACTAATCTGGCGTGCCTAATTCTATATGTAAAGATGATATTTACCATTTAGGCATTCACTACAAATTCAGCTCATCCATCTTTAGTATGATTTGGATGGTTGCCCAGGCAACAATATCAGAGTTTGCCTTTTGCGTTGAGAAGTATTGTTTTGGTTAAGTCGTAGATATCAATCATTCGTTTAATATATCAAGTTACGTACAACTCTATGTATATGTTCTTTGGCGGTCTCTTAGATTTGATACCTCCTGCTCCTTGTGTGCCTAACTATTTATTGCGGCTTGTCTCGTTAGATGTAAGTGTGTTTTTTCTAATCTTATTAACTTCATCCTAATGTGTGTTAGAATCAAACTTGGTACTAGCTCTTGAGCTTGTAATACTATGTGAAAGGCAAATGAGAATATTAAAGCTAAATTGTTCGTTAGTTTGATCCATAAGATATAAATGCAAAACATCACCTGAGTTTAGTTTCAAAATACTTAGGGTGGTTGCTAGGTTTGAGTATATAGATTATATATTGGATCCTTATAATCATTTCTTTTTGTGCTTCTAGATTTATAAACTTCTCGGGCATAATTTAACAATATTCAACTCCATTTGTTTGATTCTAGCTTGTTTGTAAAATAATGTAATGTGTGTCATATGAGAATGAAGTTATAACTCCTTAAGCACATATAGCGATTGTAAGTGTGGAAATGGCTCATATGCATGGTGTTTGACTCTATACTTTACGTACATATATCACAATTATATGTAAGCTTAATCTCTTAAAGTATCTACAAATACGGAGTTTAACTTTATCCTGTATGTAGCTATATAACAATTCAATTAAACGTTTAATTGTGTTTTCACGAATCTTAAACTATCTAAAAATAAGGAGTCAATTAAGGAGTTGATTGTTTTGGCTGGCCCTTTGCTTTGCCTCTTTTTGGCTTTTGACTTTGTTTTGAACTTCTTGTATTTTGCATCAATAAAGCAACAATTAGTGAAGGTTGGTTTCCATTTCTCAAGTGTGGGCATCTATAATGAGTCTTATATTATGTGCTAGACCATACCACGTTCTTGTCCGATATTTCATAGGTTGACAGTTGCCAGATCTCTATTTATATTATGAAAATCTTTAATCTTGTCTCTTGGTCCTCTAAGCAACAACATATCGTCTCTGGGTCTATTATTGAGGCTAAATGTAGAGCTAGTGCCGATGTTGTTGAATCAACATGGTGACACAATCTGAAGTTGCATTGTCACCTTTACTGTGCCATTGTTGTTTTCTGTGACAATGTTAGTGTCGACAATGTTAGTGTCGTCTATGTTAGCATTTAAATTTGTACAACAGTAAGGATCCAGACATATGAAACTAGATTTACACTTTGTGAGGCAACATATTGCTATTGGACATATGAGTGTAATAGCAACACGTCCCCTCAGAAAGTGTAACCTATTTCTATATGTTCTGTTTTTTGTGTTGTACATGATTAGACGCTAAATAAATGGCAGTGACATTATACGACCGTAGCACAGGAAAGGGGGCAATGCAACATAAGAGGAAGACTGCATAGCCATGGTGACATCATCAGCAAGTTTGGCTACGTCCCTTTATTTAGCTTCAACGCTAGACCGAGAGACGGCATGCTTTCTCTTGCACAAGATTATAGATGCTCCCAATATACACTAGTAGGGCACTTGGACATAGCTGTGACACCACTAGTTTTCGGGTACTAAGGTTTTAACCGTTATGATGAAATGTGACACAAAAAGTAAAGGGATTAAAAAGGTTTCAAATATTTAATCTGACGATTCTGTCATTCTGAATTGGAGCATTCTTCATGTTGCTTGGGTAGTACATTGATATGATTACATGTGAGTTTTAACTTTGGGGAAAGTGAAATGCGACTGTAGATGTAAACCAATTATAAAGTGGTATAGATATAGATGTAGATACATATTGGGCAGTTTTCGGCCTGTTTGACTAGATAGGTTTAGTTTTCATTCAAAATAAACACAACCCACATCGACGGTTGATAAATATATAGGTCAAAATTGCCACGTTTCCTGCATATTGACAAGTGATGTCCATGACCACCCAAGCTTCAATCGACTTATCTCTGTATGCACGTTCAATATAATTGTGCAGGCTGAACTAGATTCTTCTGTGGATGATCCACCAATACCTCCAAGAATTTCTTCACAACAGAACCAGCAGCATACCCAAGTCACAAACCCGTTCATAAATTCTAGCTCATCTAGTATGCCGCAAGGATTCCGGCCTGACCAAAGTGACCAGTCATCCAAAAACTACATATTCTCCAATGCTTTATCAAGCCCAGTTCGTCGCAGCCTTCAAAACTATCATATATCACAGGAAGGTTATGGTGTCAAGAACAACGATCATCAGGATTCTTCAATGGACATGCATGCAGATAGCACAGGTCATGATTCTACTCATTAATAACTTGTCACTTCCATCTGAATGCATAAGTCAGAAGTACAAACGAGTGCTTATTTTCCGCAAGTTAAATTATTGGCGAAGGTTTGAGATTGAATATGGTGAAAAAGTGAAGTGTTTTTGGTGGCATTGAAAGTGTGGATCTTTTCATGTTATTTGTAAAGTGGGTTTTTTTCTAATAGTTTTTTTTTTGGTTACATGTATGCAACTTTGAGATGTATCTGGATTGCTGTTTTTCATCTTTTATGCATTTATCTCTGTTGCTGATTGTTGATTTACAAATAGAAGATGATTCAAATTGGAAAAAGAAAAGAAAAGGATATTACATCCTTTGGTATCCTGACATTTGTCTATGCATGTAATTTGGGTCGTTTGATTGAAGCTTGACTTGGTAACTAGATGATCACGGTAGTATGTGAGTGTCGTATGGTAGATCTTAGAGGGGGAGCAAGTTGGGAGGGAATCGGTTAAAACAAGTATGGGTCAAAAAGGGTTGGGCTGGGTTGAGTTCTGCATATGGGTATATTGCATGTATAGTGTCAAATTGGAACTAGATAAACAGGTCAAAATTAACACAACATGAGTAACTTATGCCTGTACCGCGTAATGATTGTTATTATGCTTCTTTACAGTTTTCAGAATATTAAACTTGTTATGAAGCCTTTTATGAACTTTAGAACAAGGCCAGCTTCCTGTCTCTTTCTTTCTTTATTTGTGCTTACCTTTTATAAGTTGACAATGCCATTATAACCTCCATGAAACCACCATCATTATCTAATTTTAAAACCTATGTCAAAGGTCTACTTTAGGCATTACTAAAGATAGATTTGTGAAAAGCATCAAAAGACTATGAAAGAGGTCATGCTTTTAGGACCATTCAAATAATTCCTTCCAACATGGTCTTTTTGCCCTTTTGCATTGTTAAGGCATCTCTATCTTGTGAACTATCTCAAGTAAAAGAGGTTACTAAACATTGTTATCATTGTGTTAAACAATCTTTGATTATATTCTCTTTCACAGAACGACGGATTTGAAGTGTTCTTTTGCTAAACTTGAAAAAACAAGTCTTAACGCAAAAAAATTTACGTTCTAACAACGTTTAATGATTGACATAATACAAATGCTAACGTGGTTATGTGCCATGTTTAATGATTGACATAATACAAATGCTAACGTGATTATGTGCCATCACTAACAGATACTATGTCATCACCAACTTAGCTTCAGCTAATTCGCCAAACATCTATTTGAGAAAAATAAACTACAACTTTTAATTTATAATATCGGCACACGCATTTTTACAAACACATTTTTGCATTTTGTTAGTTCAAACAATTCACATTGAAACATGTGTTATATACTTTAAGCACAGTGACTATATAATATGAAAAAGAAGCAAGACTAAGCGTATAAACTATATCTATCTTTACAACTTATAAGCTACTCTATAAAAAAATAATAATAACAAAAATAAAAATAATTAAGTTGGTAGGTCATTAGAGCATTGAATATTTGAATGGATGGTCCTCTTTCTCCCTACTACCATAAAGAAGGTCAAATCTCATTTGATTTGATTCCATCATAAATAAATAAATAACAACCATACCAACAAATAAATACTCATTTAGTTTGTTCAAACTTTTTTTTTCTTAAATTAATTTTCTGCTTCTAAAACTAGATACTTCATCCTTTATCAGTTCTAGATTTATTGTTCACATTTTTATTTCAAGTTGTCTTAAATTAGCTGGCTAATTCTGAAATAGATAAAATTTGATCGACATAACTATTACTACCCTTAATTGAAATTCTAATTACAACCTTCAATAAAGAAATAATTAATTATTTAAAAGTAAAACTGTCATTTTTCTAAAAGGTATGAGAGAAAAAACAATAATAATTATGTTTTCATTAAACTGCATGTTTTTTGTCGGTGAACAATTATTTTATTACGAAAGGATTAGGAAATTTAAACCGAGTTTATCATATTACCCTTTACTTGATGTCATTATTACAAATATTAGAAAAGGTTATAAATAAATTAATTAATTACAAGTAAAACTGTTATTTTGCAAAAAATCAAAAAAGAAAATTATGCTAATGATTTTTTGTGTATTTTTTGTTGGCCACAATTATTTAGAGCAGTGTCATAGCTAGCCCAACGGAGGCCCTGTGCAAACCATGTATATATGATAACTAAACATGACAATTAGAAATATATTGTAATGAGTAGCTTTAATTTTTATGAATTTTTCATACATTGTCACCAACTTGAAGTGAAGTTTAACAAATATTTAAAACAAAATTTCATACATCGTCAATATTTTGAGGTTGAAAATGAATTTTGAGGCCACAACTATATAAAGAGGTATATATTTTGAGGCCAGACCCTGTGCGATAGCATACCTCGCACACCCTCGAATACAGCACTGATTTAGAGACAAAGTGAGGAAAAAAAACATTTCATTTCTTTTCCATCATATCCTTCTTTTTCTTAAAAAAAGAAAAACTTTTATTCCATTAATCTCACTTCTTCACACACACACACACACACACAAACAAACACCTAAAAAAAGAACAAGAAAAAACATATATTTAGTTTAAGAAAACAAGGACAGTTTGAGCTCCGGCGAGGTGACGTGGCACATGTAAGCTCAAATCATTTCTCAGATCCGTTCATTTTACGCTTTCCTTATAATGTCTTTATAGATTTTTTTTTTTTTTTTTTTTTTTTTTTTTTTTTTTTTTTTTTTTTTTTTTTTTTTTTTTTTTTTTTTTTTTTTTTTTTTTTAAATTGGATTTGCTTATTTCTTTAGAGGGTACTTTCGGATTGCTTTTTATTTTTCTTCAGCTCATGCTTATTGCTTATACATAAGATCTTTTAATTTAAGAAATAAGCACTTTAGGAAATATTGTTTGGTTTTGCTTATTCTCTAAATTAAATGGTGATTATCAATTGTTAGTATTTGTAAGGTGCTTAGAAATAAGCACTTCAGGAAATATTGTTTGGTTTTGCTTTTTTTGGGGGGATGTTTGTTTAAGCTTATATGTGGGCTTATTAGCTTTTTTATTTCGGCTTTTATTTCATAAGCTCCAATTTTCTGGTTTTTGGGGTAATATGGGCTTATATAAGCCCATAAGTGTTAAAATAAGCCGGAAAATTAAGGCTTATGAAATACAAACCGAAATCAAATAAGTTCATAAGCCCACATATAAGCTTAAACAAACACCCCCTTTCTAAAAGATGTTGCAATTATATTTGAAAAATGTTAAATTTGTTTAAAAAAAAAAAAAAAAAAAAAAAAAAAAAAAAAAAAAAAAAAAAAA
>LBNU01009670.1:74887-114322 GCA_014162995.1 Artemisia annua
TATGCCTGCATACTTGAGTAGGTCCAAAGCCATACCTTTCTTTGAACTCCAGTATGCAGAACATTAGATGTCAAGCCAAGTTGCAACACCAATGGACCCTATCATCAAAAACTGAATGATAAAAGATGGTGGAAGAACTTCCTGATCCTACTCTCCTACAGAACAATTGTTGGAAAGCTAATTTATCTCAACTAAATCACTAGGACCTGATTTAGCATTTGCAGCCCAAGCCTTGAGTCAATACTCTCATTGTCCAAGAACTCCTAACTTCAAAGCATTGCAAAGGGTTTAAGATACATCAAATTATGTCCTGGACAGGGCATCTTCTTCCCAGCTTCCAATACTCCTTGATTTACTTTGCCTATTGTGATAGTGGATTGGCTAGTTGCTCTAACCAACAAGGAGATCTGTCTCAAGGGTTTGCCATTTTTCTAGGTCAGTTCCTATCTCTTGCAATATAAGAATGCAGTGTGTATGTTTCAAGAATCATCTACAGAGGCAGAGTATAGATCCACTAGCCAAGATTGGCACTCTCGTGAGGTCTCATGGCTAAAATGTCTACTCAATGATCTAGGAATTCAGGTTTCTACACCATCTCTTGTTATGTGTGACAACTCTTCCACCATTGCCCTTGCAAACAATCCAGTTCAACATGCAAGAACAAAGCATATTGAAATAGATTGTCATTTTGTAAGGGACAAGATAAAAAGTGGTCAAATCAAACCCTTATTTGTCTCCTCACAAGCTCAAGTTGCAGACATTCTCACTAAAGGCCTAAGCAAATTCCTCCACTATAACTGTTTGTCCAAGTTGAGCACTTGTGATCCATACACAGTGCCAACTTGTGGGGGGGATAAAGAAGCAAGCAACTCAACTGAGCACTCACAATCTCAAGGAAACAATGTTACAGTGCTATCTACAAGAAGGTTTAGCCCACACAAGATGATCATTACACTGAGAAAGAGTTTGGTTCAATGTAATAAGATGTAGCATAATTAGTTTGACTTTCATATTTGACTTTTACATTTCTTGTATAAATACTATCATGTATCTTGATTTTTCACTTAATGGAATTCATACTTTTCATTCACTTTGTTCATTCTCTCTGAATTCAATACAGACACGCTAACAAAAAACACATACTACTTTAAAAAACACAAACCTTAATCCTTAAACTAATATAAAATGTCAATAGCTTCACTCCAGTACATGAAACTCTCAAATTCACCTTCAACCAACAGACCCATATTCACAGTAAGATGTTCTCAAGCTGACGGTGGTCAGCTGAGAAGACCATCAGTTGCCACTCCAATTCCGGTTGTATCTCCGTTGCCGGAGACGATGGCTGTGGCTGCGGTGGTGGGGGAGAAGAGTGGGGTGACAGTGACGATGGAGTATCAGAGACAGAGGGCCAAAGAGATGCAACAGTATTTTAAGAAGAAGAAGAGTGAGGAGAGTAGTCAGGGTCCGTTTTTCGGGTTTCTTCCTAAGAATGAAATCTCTAATGGAAGGTACTTATTAATTATTATTAAGCTTTTACGTATACTAGACGATTACTCGTGCATAACGATGAGCGTTAATTTGTGTGTGCAATTTTTTTTTTTAAATTATTTATTTAAATGTTTAAATTGGTGTGGAGCAAGTGAGAGCCAAGAAAGTCAGTGGTTTATATAGTGATTAACTATTTAAATTTACAATTGATTTTGATTGCATTGCCTTTTATAAGTAGAGGTAGTTTAGTCCAACAATATTACTCTTTTCTAAAGTATTTAAGTTTTAATCAAATGTCTTTATGTGTAGTATAGATATGTGGGTGTGTTTGGCGCCGAGCATTTTATACTGTTTAGCGGTTAGGATACAAATCTTGGCGGTTATTTTTTTAAAAAGCTAGTTTTTCTAAGGCTAATAAACGAATTATTAAAGCTATTTTTATGTCATTTTACACATTACATCTACAACTACGTTACCAACATTTTTCTTAAAACAAACAAGAAACAACTACTACTTATAACTATTTATAATTATAACTAGTTTCAATAAACATACCCAGAATGCTTGTCTGATAGTGAACATATAGCTTTAGTGTTGCTCGAATGCTCATATTCAAATACTAGCTTTTACGTCATTTTACAACAGTACCCAATCCCTCCTGAGCCTGGTATGGGGCTACTGTTACAAGCTACAACTATGTTAACAAATGAAATGCTTTTATAATCAAACACTTGATGCTTAAGCTACTGCTAGCTTTGCCAAACATGGCCAAATTAGTCATAATGCCATATGTGTCATGTCATGTTAGTTGGTAGTTAATTCATATTATGTACGTGTGGATCACTAAATATCATAGCTTGCTGAAATTTGAAATAACTGGTAGATTATCTGATATATATATTTGCGTTAACTAACAGAAACATGCTATGCTATCTCCTACCGAGTGTTTTGTTACTTCAAAGTTTGATATGCAATGTCTAAGATATGGTTATGAATCATTTTAAGTTTTCCTGCAACTACTTTTACTAAATCGACATCAATACCATAGAATCAAGTTCATAATCATGATCATAAGTAAGGGTGTTTGGCGATTGCTCATAAGTCATAAGCTACACCCTATTATAAAGCAACGCCAACACCCCCTTTTTTCGGTGCAAATGGTGAATTAACATTAATCTCCAAAACAGAATTACATATAAGAGTAGCACAAGCATTGGACAACCCCAATCTTGGCATTCACAACAGAAACAATACAACTCATAAAAGGTAAAAACTACAAAACTTAAGTCGCAATATGAAAATCTTTATAGGCAACCTTTTCCTTGCATATTGTGGTGTTGTGTGTGTGACTCGAGGTAGTAAAGTTTCCCGAAAAGCTTGTGTTTTGTAACTTAGGAATTAGAGCTAGCGACTGAGGCTTGTCTTATCGTACTCCATCTGAGCATTTGCCGCCACATTATATAGATAAGTTGTCTGTGTAACTCAAACTCGTCACCTTAAAGTCGCAAGAATTTGTAGACTTGCCATTGACCGACCTTAAGTTTTCACATTTCTTCTTATTTCCCCTAATGTTTTCGGATTTAGTAGTTTGACAAAACATAATTAGTTTTCATCCCCTCGGGTATGGTTTCTTGATTCTTTACAAAAACAGTAAATGTTTTGTTGTGGTGGCTTCCCTTTTTCTTCTTTTAGAGTCAAATATGTATCTTTTACCACAGCAAGTAAATGAGAATCGTCATTTATAATATTGTTTCATTTTTTTGTAAGATGGAAAAGTTAACTGTTTTGAACTTCATATATCTTTTTTGTTGAATTGTTTGACTGAGCAGATGGGCAATGTTTGGATTTGCTGTTGGGATGCTAACAGAGTATGCAACGGGGTCAGACTTTGTTGACCAAGTAAAGATCCTCCTCTCCAATTTCGGCATTGTAGATTTGGAATGATTCACTCCTCTACCCCTTGATTTATGTCCTCGTAAATTTCTCTACTTACAGCTTTTATAAATTACTGTTATTGTAAGAATTTTATTCTTGTAACTCGTTAGGTTATATAAATCTTAAAGAAATTCAATCGGTTTTGTAACTTTGTTTGTCTCTCGCACATCCTGTGTGGCATTCATCTAGCATGATCATAGCGAATGATTAGCATCTAACATGCTAGCGACCTAGAACCATTACTTGACACATATGAGCCTGCATAAGCATATAAAATCCGCATATCCCAAAAAGCCCAAAATGTATAGAAAGACAAAACGTGGGATAAAAGTGTTATGCGGAATAAGGTTTCCTGGGATCATGACAGCTTAAAAAACAGTCGAAATGTTATATTTTATGGGGCAGGTGACACGGCTCAATGGTTAACCATACCTTTGACCTCGAATTGTGTTTTCTTTTCTTATAAAAAACACATACTACTTTAAAAAACACAAACCTTAATCCTTAAACTAATATAAAATGTCAATAGCTTCACTCCAGTACATGAAACTCTCAAATTCACCTTCAACCAACAGACCCATATTCACAGTAAGATGTTCTCAAGCTGACGGTGGTCAGCTGAGAAGACCATCAGTTGCCACTCCAATTCCGGTTGTATCTCCGTTGCCGGAGAAGATGGCTGTGGCTGCGGTGGTGGGGGAGAAGAGTGGGGTGACAGTGACGATGGAGTATCAGAGACAGAGGGCCAAAGAGATGCAACAGTATTTTAAGAAGAAGAAGAGCGAGGAGAGTAGTCAGGGTCCGTTTTTCGGGTTTCTTCCTAAGAATGAAATCTCTAATGGAAGGTACTTATTTAGTTATTATTAAGGTTTTTTGTATAATAGACGATTACCCGCTCATAGTGGCGACTAAGTATAGTAGCATTTAAACGGTCAGGATAAATTGGAGTAGAGTAAGTTAGAGTGAAAAAAGTTAGTGGTTTATATAGTGATTAACTATTTAAATTTACAATTGATTTTGATTGCATTGCCTTGTATAAGTAGAGGTAGTTTAATCCGACAACATTACTCTTTTTAAAGTTTTTAAGTTTTAACTAAATGTGTTTTCCCTTTATATATACTTTTATATATAGTATAACTAGTATACTAGTTTCGCTAAACATACCCAGAATGCTTGTTTGATAGTGAACGTATAGCTTTAATGTTACTTGAATGCTCATATTCAATTAGCTTTTACGTCATTTTGCAACAACAGTACCCAATCCCTCCTGAGCCAGGGTGTAGGGCTACTGTTACAGCTACAACTATGTTAACAAATGCTTTTATAATCACACACTTGCTGCTTAAGCTACTGCTAGCTTTGCCAAACATGGCTGAATTAGTCATAATTTGCCACATGTGTCATGTCATGTTAGTTGGTGGTTAATTCATATTTTGTGTGGATCTATAAATATCATAGGTTGCTGAAATTTCAAATAACTGGGTGATTATCTGATATATATTAGCGTTAACTAACTGAAATATGCTATGCTATCTCCTACCGAGTTTAAGATATGGTTATGAATCATTTTAAGTTTTCCTGTAACTACTTTTACTAAATCGACATCAATACCATAGAAACAAGTTCATAATCATGATCATAAGTAAGGGTGTGTGGCAATTGCCCATAAGCTCCTATAAAAAAGCAACGCCAACACCCCCTTAGTTTTGCTAAATGGTAAAAACGGCAAAGCTTAAGTCGCAATCTAGAAACCTTTATAGTCAACCACTTTTTTTGCATTTTGTGGTGTTGTGTGTGTGACTCGAGGCAGTAAAATTTCCCGAAAAGCTTGTGTTTTGTAACTTAGGAGTTAGAGCTAGCGTCTAAGCCTTGTCTTATCGTACTCCATCAGAGCATTTGCAGATAAGTTGTCTGTGTAACTCGATCTCGTCACGTTAAAGTGTCAAGAATTTGTAGACTTGCCATTGACCGACCTTAAGTTTTCACATTTCTTCTTATTTCCCCTAATGTTCGGATTTAGTAGTTTGACAAAACGTAATTAGTTTTCATCCCCTCAGGCATGGTTTCTTAATTCTTTACAAAAACAGTAAATGTTTTGTTGTGCTGGCTCATGTTGCCGTTGTTAATAAAAGGCCCCTAACACAGCAAGTAAATAAGAATCGTCATTTATATATTGTTTCATTTTCTTGTAAGATGGAAAAGTTGACTGTTTTTGCTGAATTGTTTGACTGAGCAGATGGGCAATGTTTGGATTTGCTGTTGGGATGCTAACAGAGTATGCAACGGGGTCAGACTTTGTTGACCAAGTAAAGATCCTCCTCTCCAATTTCGGCATTGTAGATTTGGAATGATTCACTCCTCTACCCCTTGATTTATGTCCTCGTAAATTTCTCTACTTACAGCTTTTATCCAAAATTACTGTTATTGTAAGAATTTTATTCTTGTAACTCGTTAGGTTATATAAATCTTAAAGAAATTCAATCGGTTTTGTAACTTTCTTTGTCTCTCGCACATTCTGTGTGGCATTCATCTAGCATGATCATAGCAAATGATTAGCATCTAACATGCTAGCGACCTAGAACCATTACTTGACACATATGAGCCTGCATAAGCATATAAAAATCCGCATATCCCAAAAAGCCCAAAATGTATAGAAAGACAAAACGTGGGATAAAAGTGTTATGCGGAATAAGGTTTCCTGGGATCATGACAGCTTAAAAAACAGTCGATGTTATATTTTATGGGGCAGGTGACACAGCTCAATGGTTAACCATAACTTTGACCGCAAATTGTGTTTTCTTTTCTTTTACCAAGTCTTTGTATAACGTTATCTGAGTAAAAAAAAAAAAATCCTTGTTTGAAGTTTAATTCTTGCATAATAGTGTTTTGTCCCATTCTTCTAACTAGCAAATGAAACAAGTCATCAAACTTCCAAAATACCAACTTTTGAAACGACTTAAAAAACCATTATCATTGCGGCTAAACGAGAAAAAAGACTATATCCCCTTAGAATAAACGATTCTGAACTGAAAAACATCACATCAAAACGATCTTCTTTCGACACGTGGTACAAATTTTGGACCTATTATACAAGAATGTAGTCTAATGGCCGGCTAAGGCCTGCAACTTTGTCAACTTTTATTTTAAGTCTTTTAACCATTTGAAATCAAACCAAAAAGCCTGCATTTGTTTCATCAAACAATGATCCAAATATTTTGTTTTCTATAACTCAATTTTCTTGTCAATGTCACCTTCAATCCACCACCAAACAGTCTGTCAAACATCACTATAGCATAGTTTTTACCTATATGGGGTGTGCACCAACAAAGCCCTTGATGGATTCATCCCACCATCAAGGTCTTTACAAACTAAAAATGGAAAATGGGTACATGAGAGGGTCAAGAAAGTCAACTTCTAGTGGTCGGAATTTGAGCGGTTCTTCTGGTAGTAGTGGTGGTGGTGGTAGTAGGAAGGAGAAGGTGATGAGTGGGAGTAACGGGAGTGGTGGTGGTGGTACTAGTAGTAGTGGCGGTGGTCGAGGCGGTAGTGATGGTGGTGGAGTGATACGAAGGAGTAGTGTCTCAGCTAAGGTTGATGATGCGGATGAGTTGGTTGATGGGTGGCCGAAATGGTTGACAGATAATGTACCAAAAGATGCTCTTGATGGTTTGGTTCCGAAGAGTGCTGATGCCTATGATAAGCTCGATAAGGTTATTACCCTGTTGGCTTTTTGCTTAAATTCCTAATAACGACCGTCTAAATGAGATTACATCATTTTGACCTTTTAAAGTATTTTATGTGTTGTAGGTTGGGTCAGGGACTTATAGCAATGTGTACAAGGCACGAGACCGCAAAACCAAAAAAATTGTAGCTCTAAAGAAAGTTCGTTTCGACACTTCTGAACCTGAAAGCATAAAGTTTATGGCGCGAGAGATCATGATGTTACGAAAGCTAGATCATCCAAATATTGTGAAGCTTTTAGGTTTGGCAACTTCACGAATGCAATATAGTTTATATCTAGTTTTTGACTATATGCAAACTGACTTATCAAGGATCATTTCTCGACCTGATGAAAGGCTTACTGAGCCACAGGTTCGATCATCCATAGTTATTTTACTATTGCAGATGGCAATATTTTCTGAAACTAATTTCCTTTTTTACCATTGTGTTATGCATATCGAGTTCAGGTGAAATTTTACATGCATCAGTTACTTTCGGGGCTTGAACATTGTCATGAAAGAGGGATTTTGCATCGAGATATCAAGGGATCAAATTTATTGATCGATAGAGATGGGAATCTAAAAATAGCTGATTTCGGGCTTGCAAACCATTATGATTCTAAAAAACCCGTTCCTCTCACAAACCGTGTTGTGACACTTTGGTACCGATCCCCTGAGCTGCTATTAGGGGCGACCCATTATGGGCCGGGTATTGATCTTTGGAGCGCTGGCTGTCTCTTGGCGGAAATGTTTGCAGGAAGGCCGATTATGCCAGGAAGGACTGAGGTCGAACTAAAAGAACAATAATAATGTGTTCTCATACAAAAATTTTAACTTCTTTTTTGTTCATCTTATTTTAGTCATGCTGCGTTTGAGTATGACTACAACTTGACTCAAACGATACAAGAGTCATATTTTAATGACTCGTGGTAGACTATAATGACTAAAACGAGATAAAAGAAAGAGTACATTGATTCTTTTACGTAAAAACCCTTAAATAAGTGGCTCNGCGACGTCACCCAAAATCAAAATGTACTTTTGTAATAACACCTATGCTGGTGTCTTGTGTTTTGCAGGGAGCCGAAAAGGAAAAGAAACTGGAGGTCATTAGGACAAGTGATGAGCACGTGATGATAAAAGTGAGCCCGCCTTCGCCTAGTGTAGAGCCAAGCCCCACAGAACAAATCTTGGCTCCTTTACCTTCACCCGAGAACTCATACCAACGATACCAAAGACAAATGAGTGAATCACATCCAAATGCTAGAATGAACATCAAGAACCGGCCTCCATTGCCTGGTGCAAAAAGAATATCAAGCAAGTATGGTGGTATGATCGACGAGCATGTCACCCGTGTTCCGAGATCCTCCTCTACAAGGGAGTTCCGTAAGATGGATCAGAAATTCGACTTGCTCGACGATTAGATTGGAATGCAACACTAAGATGACTATATCAGTATCTTTGGTTTATTTTTTTGTGATTTTAATTCGTTATTTCTATTTTCAATATATGGTTACTCCCATAAATACAACACTAAGAAAACATATGAGCCATTTGTACATGTTTTTTCGTCACAGCAAATAAACTATTCTCGGTTCTCATACACAGAAAACAAACGATAAGCGCTTTAAACCGATCATGAAACTGTAAACACTCGAAGGATCAAAAGAGCTTACCAGAACCAAGAACAAACGGGTCCATACAGGTTCAGTTTCAAACCAGCCAGACCGTCTTAAATAATAAACATCACAATTCATCATGCTCAAGTTTCACAAGTCTTAAATAGTTAATTTACAGAAAAGAATGAAGCTAGTACCACAACATCACACCCTTACACAAATGCATCATCGAAACAACCAATACTCAAAATGACAATTTTGCCCCTCTCGAACATTTACATCATCCACACACCCTCACGACTTCCAACTAACTAAAATGATCCAATAAATAAAAAAAAAGACTAAACTTCATCGTTCCCTCTGCTGCGTATGTCTGATTCAATTCCGTCAATGTTGTGACGTTGAGATATCTTTAATAAATCTCCTCCAATATCCATATCATCTTCTACTTTCATGCGGCGGTCTTCAGGTGCGGCATCATTGGCTGCAGATTCCCGAGAAGTGGTAGGAGGTGGTTGTCGTGGCTCTTCTTGGACAGGACCTCGGAACTTGTTCCTTGATGGTCTTATTTGTGTGCAAAACACTTCAAAGAAGTTGTTTACACACCCTCGATTATAAACATTGTATCTGTTGTCGGATCTGTACCGGAAGTTTTCATATGTCGTCTGAAAAAAAAAAAGAAATTATTTTAACGGAAGAAAAACGTGTTGCAGAAAATAGTGTTCGAAAAGACTTGTTTTTTAAGAAACGATACTCTATTGTTTGAATATCTGTGTTTCGATGCGCGCTTTAAAAATGAGTATTTTGGAACTGAGAACTACCTCAGATTAAAAATGTAATCCCATAAAGTTTGACTAACCTGGTTTGACCCAATTAGGTAGAGATGAAACCCCGTGAGACCACCAACGAACCAGAGTGAAATAAAGCAATAAGTCATTAAAACAACCGCCGCAGGAGATTCTTTCATTGCCTTCCAAACCGTACCCTCATGATCATCCATTAAAATCTTGATGTACAAAGCCGACATTGAGAATACATAGATGCAAAGAAGTGTGGACGAAGAAACAAACATAAAAAAGAACCGATAATTCCGCTGCATCACAAGATAATTTCAATCAGATGAAAAAGTACAAACAAAAACTACAATGATCAAAAGTAGAGGTGGCAATTTCAATGTGACTATTTATTCAAAGTGTATTTTTAAGGGCAAACTGCAACGAATTGCATGGAGTGTTGTACTATTACTTTTTAATGATATATACGACACACTTCTTTTTTTACCTTTAAAGGGTGGATAGTACATTGCAATATTGCATTTTCTTGCGGTTTACCTTATCTTTTAATCCAAAAAACCTGCTAAATCATCTTTCTATGTTGAGTTTATCTTGCATGTGTAAGAAGGTTAGAGAGTTAAAAATGTAACTTCGTTTTTAACATAATATAGCTTTTTTACATCAGCTATGCATTTTTGGGTCAACCTGACCATACTATTACAAAAATACCCATTAGACCTGTTACTCAACTCTCTGTTTTGCAACCTAAGAGAAAAATATTAAGGTTGGGAAACTGAAATCATACCAGTCCAATGCATTGGCCAACCCAGGGGCAGTGGTGATCAAACCGCTCAACACAATTGTTACAAATGGAACAATGTGAGCAACGAGGAGGTCGATAAAGCATGCATGTGTCACAGTATTTGACCCTAACGGAAATTCCATTGACCATCACTTCTTTAGTTCGTGGGAACTGTAAAGCTGGTGTTTGTCTTCCTCCGGTTTCGTTTGATACTGAAGTAAATTCTTCTTCTGGTGGATGCAAGTTACGAGGAACAATCCCGGGATCACGAGCTGATGTAAGTAAAAGCAGCACCATTACCTAATAATATGCATACAAAAATAAAAAATAAATCATACATGAACATGAAATTAAGAGCTTACAAACAATTTTTTTTGGTAGAAGTTACAAAATGTGAGGGTAGGAAAGTTAACGAGTCAAAATGGGTACTTTATACTTTTTCAGTATCAGTTGGATTGCCAGAAACACTTTTCGGGACCAAAAGTCTTTTGATCCTATAAATATTTAGTGTGTCAAGTATGGATACAAAAAGTATATAATTTCAATAATAATTCAATCTTTTGTATAAAATTATTTTTAAATGCAAGAAAGAAATACACCTGGGAGAGTTTCAACCCGTTTCCTAGTTAGAACCTTTAGAGATAAATCATGACCCGAATTAACCCAATTTTTGAAATTTTTGCAAAAAATTATCGGTATTGAAGAAATGATTTTTGTTTCAGATGTGAAGGATTACAGGGACTAACATAGATTGTGAAGACAATTGCTGCTACAATAATGGCGTATCCTGCATTATATGACGGGAACTCGTGCCGAAGATGCCTTCCAACAAATATAATGAAAATAATAACTGGAATAACGATTAGTGAAAAAGTGGCAAGCAGAGATTTAGCGTCCGGACCAAATATCAATCTCCCTCCAAGAAAGAATTTCTGAAAGAAAAAAGAGAAAAGTTTGACATCAAATAAATGCAAAAAGTTAAGAGGCTAGCGTCAAAACCTTATAAAGAAAATCAGGGAGTCAAATAAGAGTATAAAGAAAGTATAGTAGCTCAACCTAAATACTAATCCAACCTTTTATGATCAAAATGACATTCGGTTTTCAACATCAAAACTTCGGTTTGGCAACTTTGACCGTTTGAGATAAAGCATAACCCAAATCAACCATTCAAAAGTAAACATGTCAAAACTGCCACACCTAGTCATAGATATCTATCACTGATTAGGGTCCACACAATTCCTAAACAAGTTTCAGCTAAATAGTACTTAGATAAGGGGCAGATAGACCATCATTTTACGTAAACGATGATGTTGAGTCAAATGTTGAAATCTGCGTAGGAGAAAACAACTGCATGCCCGACTCTTCATATCATCCGTAATTATTAGTCTCATAATGAATTTAATCAACTCTTTTCCGACACCTACTATAACATTCTATGAGATCTTGATACATTTTAAACCCCTTTTGGGAATATAAGGAAACTGTCATGTATCAAGAACGAGAGGTTCCTTCTAGAAGCACACCTACGCCTTAAGGGAATCATATTGTGATCCACTTAGATACAAACTATGTGCCCTTACATCCTAATTTCGGCGTAAGAGAAGTTAATAAAAACTTAGGGGAAAAAAAAGTAATCTACACTCTCTTTGTTCCTATCATAAGGAAGATCAAAGGTTGCCATAGTTGGTACTTTTGTATCTACAAAGCTAAATTCTTAAAAATTAGATTCCATTCACTTAAACAGCATAGGTAGAGGTTCCTTAACTAATACAATTCTCCTCATTTAGCCATGTTACTCCTAAACACGCACAATTGTATTAACGAATCTAAATCATTAAACATTATATTGACGAGGTAGAACTTTTGCCAAGATGTTAACACATTTATAAGCTCCTTAAAACTTTTTTTTTTTTGGAACTGCATATAAGCTCCTTAAAACTAGTCAATATTGTAAAACACAATAATCGGATTAAGGATCTTCTTTCATGTTAAGTATATATGAAATTCACCTAGAGAGGTCTGTTTCATATGGTTTGCCCAAGAAGATGATAAAATCCATCAGTTAATATACAAGATGAGTAAAGGTTCTCTACTATGCGGCTGAAACTATGGGCCCAAAACCCAACAAAAGGGTTCGCTCTCCATGCATTCGGCGATGTTTAGAAAAGCTTAAATGAGTTTAATAGCTTAAGTATCTCAAAAGACCCCAAGGGAAGATCTCCAAGTAAGCTTACCCAAACACCCCCTATATCTGCCCTGTAAAATCTCATATCTAAAAGCCAATAAAATATGTTTAAGCAACAAGAATCATATACTGAACATGAGTTTAAGTAGAACCTTTGCCCTGACCAAATTATAAAAAATTGCAATCAGTAGCCAATCCAGAGTTTTTTACAGATACCACAACTACTTTTTAGGGAAACACTTAAATAATACTTTTTTATTAATCTTTACTGCACTGCAAAATCTTTGTCAGTTGATACACGTGCATATTCGGGCTTCCATGTAGTTCTGCACATTATTGCAGTAACATAAGTTGATTCAGACCATGAAAGCTTTCATTTTCATGAATTGCAAAATTCAAAATGCCGCTCCAAGCCTTTCTAAACCCTAAATTCCCTAAGTACTTATAAAACTTAATTAGAAAGACAACTCTTACATTTATGACACTATTGCGACTTTAGCTCATGAGGCGACTTTGTTAGACAAATGGCACAAACATATATAACAATCACAGGAACACAACAATTTGACCAATCAGTGTAATCGACCTACGTCTGCTCGCAAGATACAAACACCTAGTTACATCTATTGAACCCTAACTATAAGTACATATAACCAAAAACCCAAACTAGTAACTAGAATTAACTCAAACCAAAAACAAGCATTACATGTTTTCAAAATACTACTTAAGCTCCCACAGGCCTGGTCACCGACCAATTTCCAAAACTCATAAAAGCTTGCACATTATTGCCTTCAGACCATAAAAGCTTTCATTTTCTTGGATTGCAAAATTTAAACTGTCACTCCCATCAAGCCTTTCTAAACCCTAGAATACCTTATGCTCTGCATTACACAAACCCTATTCGCTTACACACTTTATAATCGACAGGCTACAAGTTCAAGTCCAAAATCATCCTCTTTGCAATAAGACTCACCAGCAACACAAATCTTATCAGTAAAGTACCTAAACCCAAAACCTTATTCACATTGCTGAGCTACTTAAGTACTTATAACTCTTACTAAACAAAAGACAATTCTTATATTTATGACACTATATTACGACTTTATCCCTATAAGCAACTTTGTTAGGCAAAATGCACAAATATTATGGGGGTGTTTGTTTCGGCTTATATAGTCGGCTTATGACTTATTTGGTTTTGGGCTTATGTTTCATAAGCTCACTTTTTGTGGCTTATTTTGAAACTTATATAAGCTTATTATGACATACTAAACTTATATAAGCCAAAAGTTTCAAAATAAGCCGCAAAAAGTGAGCTTTTGAAACATAAGCCCAAAACCAAATAAACCATAAGCCGGCTATATAAGCAAAAACAATGAACGGAACACTGCAACTAAACCAATAAATCTAAATCAACCTACTTTTACGCGCAAGATAAAGACGCCTACTTACATCTCTCAAAACCCTAATTATAATTCTATAAGTACTTAAAAGTTAAACAAACTTGCAATTAACTCAAACCGAAAACAATTCACACATCTTTATCAAAATTATACTCCTGGTCCCACAAAAAAAAAATTCCACTCACACTTTAACTAACCCTAAAACACTCTCAATTCACCTTATAAACTACAAATTCACAGTTTTTAATATACAAAACAAACATATAAACACAACCCACAAAATAATTCCAAATAACAATACAAAAACAATAAACAGTAAAAATCTAAAGTTGACCAAAAAGGTTAAAAAAAACTTACATTTCTGCCTTTCCAAACTTGGTAAACTTTTTTCTCCATGGGAAAACAAAAACCCAGATCGAAAAATACAATCTTTTTTTTTGTTGTTAATATTAAGCAGGTAAAGAATCGAATATTTCAAACTTATTATTATTGTTACAGCTCATTTTTTTTGTTGTTTCAAGATTATTTTTTGACCCATGTATTAAAAATATAAAGACTTTGTTTTTAGTGGGTGGTTTTAAGGTTGTGGTTTTGGGTGGTGGGACGGTGGAGATGTGGTGGTGGTGAGAGTTTTTGTTTTTTGTTTTTTTGGGGAATGTTTTTGGGAAAGTGGCTTCTTTTGCAAACAAAATTCTATAGTATGGTTTTTGAATTAAAGTATAGGTGGACTATTATTATTATTATCATTGTGTTTTTTTTAAGTTGTAAATAATTGGTTTTTTGTGTTTTTGTTTGTATACATCAATGCACAACTATATAAAGCATCATGTGTGATTATGTGTTATGATGCAACAATCTAAGAGTGCACTGTGTAGGTCCTTTTGGCACGCCATTGACAAATTTTTTAACTAATGGCGCCGTGTTTTTTGGCACCAACGGTGTCGTTGTTCTGCGCCGCCACCACTTGCTCGCCGTTTGGCTCCTCACTGGGCTTTTCGCAGGCGTTTTTAGGTATTTTTTGTTTTGTTTTGTGAGTAAGTGAGGTATTTTTGGTGGTATGTTATAAGACTCACATACACCAAGAACAGTTATAGCTGGAGATGATGTTTTAATTATTGTGGTGTCATTGGATGTATGAGGATTCGGTACACCAATAACTGTTATTGGTGCACCAAGGCACCGAGCTCTCTTAAAATGCCAGGTGCACTATGGCACCAATAATTGTTATTAGTGTGTTCACGTAAACATACACCCAATAATATTACAATCACTAAAACACCATCCTAATAATAACAACTATTAATGCATGTTGGTCTAATAACGCAATATCAAAATACTACAGTCACTTACAAAATAATAATAATAATAAAATGCTAACAACGGTCGCAGGTGAACGGCGTGTGGTAGAGAGAGCCTGTACTGTGCTCTCGAATGGTGTTAATCAAAATAGAAAAGTGTGCAACTCAACTCATGTTTTTTATAAAAAGAAATACCATCCGAGTCATTTGTAGTGATTTTGACAAATGTATCCGGCTTACGAAGTTTGATAAATAGCTAGCATTCTAAAACTGTAAATTATATAGCTAAAGGAATTCAAAGTAAAACTTTTTATTGCGACTCTCTAGCTTTTACTATTTTGAGTTTTTATGTTACTAGACGAATAAGTGAGATTTCGAGTAAGTGTTTTCATAAACTTATTTTATCCAAAAAAATGAGTCATCGAAATAATGAGTCACCATTGATATCGACACATCTGACAAATGTTTGGGAGTTCCTTTATGCAATCCTTTTCCTTTTTCTTGTTGTTGCATATCTCGTTCGTACACATCTTCTTTTTGTTTTTGGGGCCTCTAGTGAGTTATAGAAAGAGTCGAGAAGGTCAAATCTTTGATGATTCCATCATATATGATTGAGTTGTGAAAACTTCTGGATATGTATCCTACATCTGGACCGAATTATTTTTGGTTAAAGAATCTCTTTCTAGTTGCTCTGAAACAATTACGATATTCCCTAGGTGATAACATGTTATTTGGTGGTGGTCCCGAGGTAAAATCAATACGCTTAGGAAGAAATATTTGAATCAATATTATCGATATCGTCGATCTCATAAGTATCATACCAAATTCCATCAATCGAACCACTTTTTCAAGAAATACGTGGCATTTAAGTCATACAATTAAAGATATCTATTCATTGATAAGAAAAAGAAAAATGTGAAGGGACTGGATTGATGATAAATAGAATCATGTGTTGCAAACAGTGATTCAATTGATGATGAAAAACTCCTATAGTCCTTTCATTACGATATTTTTGAACAAGTTCATGGATAAGAAGTCTCAAGGTTTTGATAATATCGATCTTTTGTTTCATTTCTTCTACAATTATCACAAACACTTCTTTGATTATGTGCCTACGATCGATTCATTATCTTTTTTATATATGTGTGTGTTTTGCGACTGCTTTTGGTGTTTAAGTATATAAATTATGATTATTTACCGGTCACAAAAGTTGTTTTAAGTAAGTTGTAGCAAAATCTGTTTTGATATCGGCTATTATCATTTTATATGTAAATATTTGAGATCTTAAAATGAACTTACCTTGAAAGTATTTTTCTCAATAGTAGTATCTTTTATTAAATTTCTAAATGATGAGACAACTTTTTCTACACAATAAGCCAAAAAGCATTACAGTTTATATTAAACCCAAAGACACACGACGCCGTTTTGCGTCCCTTTTTCCCGCCAAATTTACGGCCCACATTTTTAGCCTGTTTACGTGGCCCAACTCCTTTGTGTGTGGCCCAGGTAATCCAAATAATACAACCCTAGCTGCAACACTTTGTTGTGTTTCCAGAAATTTCTGTGTGTGTATGCACCAATAGCGATCGATGTGTGTAAGTTTGGGGCTTTTGATTTATACAGGGTTTAGTGGTTGTTTGGCTTCTGATTCATGATTCCGGTGGTGACAATTGTTGTTAATTAATTGATTGATTGAAAACCCTAATTTTTAGGTTCATGCCTGCAAGTTTGGGGCTTTTCATTTATATAGGGTTTAGTGGTCGTTTGGCTTGAAGGCTTTTGATTTATACGCGGTTTAGTTGCCGAATGGCTGCTGATTGATGCTTTAAAATGATTCTTTGAAAACCCTAATTTTTGGGTTTTCATTATTGCCTGTGGTTGGTTATTGGTTTAGTGTAGACATTGGTGAGCATTTTTTACTTGCTCTGGTCTGAGCTACTGAATTTGTAGCTAATTAATATAATTTTTTTGCTGACCGTGCCTCGCCAAGATCTTGGCTAGGCAGTCCTTATGCACCCCTATCATGGCAGGGCATTACGGTAACGTGTTTGCAGCCGGGGGGTGGAATAATCTTGCCATGGCAACTCAGTTGGTTTGCGGCCATGGCCTGCGTGGTGTAGATGTACATAAGTGTAGTGCCTTATTGTACATAAGCTTGCAGCAATTACACTTGGCATGCCAAAGAAGCAATAAGGTGTTATTAACCAGAAGTAGGTATCTCCGGAATTATGTTTGCAAAACTGAATATACGCTTTGAAATACACCGGACTAATAGGTTCCTTTAATGTTTTTGTAGGTGATATTTGAGACAGCATGTACAGATGTGTGTTTAGTACAGCTGCAAATATCAGGTACTCTTAACATATCCCGATAGATTACAGTAACAATAAACTTTTAAATAAATTGTAGGTTGTATTCATACAATATAATGTAGATGATCCACTCATATGTAAGAGACTAAGAGGATATTTTAGATTGCTTATTTGTTTTACCGAAGACACATAAGCAGCAGTTCACGCAATAGCATTTACATTTGATTATGTTTTTTTTTAAAGACGCCAAGTTTGAATAGGCGGTTATTTCAGTATTGGCTATAATAGGCAACTTGAAATGAGCAAGACTTTGCTCCACAATAAGCACTTTTTTTGTGGATTATGTATGCCTATTTAGCGTCGTACACTTGCAGGGTTTTTGGTCGCATTTTTATATGTAAAGAATTTCTGTTATATATGTATTAAGTTGCTTTGCTCTTTTGTTTTCTT
Source organism: Artemisia annua (assembly GCA_014162995.1). NCBI lineage: Eukaryota > Viridiplantae > Streptophyta > Magnoliopsida > Asterales > Asteraceae > Artemisia > Artemisia annua. The sequence continues at coordinate 92,869 of LBNU01009670.1, forward strand.
ATTTTACAGGTGACCTTAAAGGATTTGACAATGTGGTTTGGGAAGTCGCTGAATATAAACAAAATAAGAGTAATGTAATAATCAACACTGGTAAGAATTACACAGTACACAAAAGAGCTCACCTCAAGTTTGCAGTTCTGGCAGGGCAAGCAATCATGTTTGCAGCCATGAGTGTTTTTTGACCCATGTATTAAAAATGATAAGAAAGAGTGTTTTTTGTTTTTAGTGGGTGGGTGGTTTTGGGTGGTGGGACGGTGGAGATATGGTGGTTGTGAATGGTGGTGGTGAGAGTTTTTGTTTTTTTTGGGGAATGTTTTTGGGAAAGTGGCTTCTTTTACAAACAAAATTCTATAGTATGGTTTTTGAATTAAAGTATAGGTGGACTATTATTATTATTATCACTGTGTTTTTTTTTAAGCTGTAAATAATTGGTTTTGGTGTTTTTGTTTTGCATACATCAATAAAAAAATATAAAAAGCATAATGTGTGATTATGTGTTATGATGCAACAATCTACGAGTGCACTGTGTAGGTCCTTTTGGCACGCCATTGGCAATTTTTTGACCAATGCCACCGTGGTGGTGCACCGGGTAGCCACGCCATTCGTCCTTTTGTTGGTCCACTCGCGGTTGTTAGCATTTTTTTTAAGTGAGTGGGGTATTTTTGATAATGTGTTATAAGACTCATATACATCAATAACAGTTATTGCAGGGATGGTGTTTTAGTTATTGTGGTATTATTGGGTGTATGTTTAGGTGGCACACCAATAACGGTTATTAGTGCCATAGTGCACCTAGCACTTTAAGAGAGCTCGGTGCAATGGTGCACGAATAACAGTTATTGGTGTGTCGCCTTATCATACACCCAATGACACCACAATAATTAAAAAATCGTCTTCAAGTATAACTGTTATTTGTGCATGTGAGTTCTATAACACGCCACCAAAAATACAAAAAAAAAAACCCAACAATAAGGGTGAGCATCGGTCCGGGACGGGACCGGACCGCCAAAAACTGAGACCGAATTAAGGTAAAAACCGGGACCGAGACCGAATATGGTCGGTCCGGTCCAAAAAGGCAAGATTTTTGTTTTTTTGTCGGACCAGACCAACGACCGAATTAGCCAAAAAGCCTAGACCGAGGACCGGACCGAATGTGATCGGTCCGGTCTGGTCCGGTCTCAGTTGGTCCGGTCCGTTCAGGTCGTTTGCTCACCCCTACCCAACAACTCCCGTGAAAAGCCCAGTGAGGAGCCAAATGGCGAGCATATGATGGTGGTGGCGGTGCAGAACGGCGGCGATGTTGGTGCAAAAAAAGTCAATGGCGTGTGGTAGGGAGTTTGTACCGTGCTCTCTAATGGTGTATTAATCAAAATAGAAAAGTGTGCAAATCAATTCATGTTTTTTATAAAAAGAAATACTATTTGAGTCATTTGTAGTGATTTTGACAGATGTATATGGCTTATGAAGTTTGGTAAATATCTAGCATTCTAAAATTGTAAATTATATAGCTAACGGAATTTAAAGTCAAAACTTTTTATTGTGACTCTCGAGCTTTTACTATTTCGTGTTTTTATGTTACTAGATTAATAAGTGAAGTTTCGAGTAAGTGTTTTGATAATCTTCTTCTGTCCGAAAAAATGAGTCATTGAAATAATGAGTCACCATTGATATCGACACATCTGACAAATGTTCGAGAGTTCCTCTATGCAATCCTTTTCCTTCTTGTTGTTGTTGCATATCTCGTTTCTACACATCTTCTATTTGTTTTCGAGGCCTCTAGTGAGTTACAGAAAGAATCGAGAAGGTCAATTCTTTGATGATTCCATCATATATGATTGAGCTATGAAAACTTCTGGATAGGTATCCTACATCTGAACCCGAATTCGTTTTGGTTAAAGAATCTCTTTCTAGTTGCTCTGAAGCAATTACGAGATTCCCTTGGTGTCAACATGCTATTTGGTGGTGGTCCCCGAGGTCAAATCAATACGCTCTAAGAAGAAATGTTTGAATATCATTATCGATGTCATCGATCTCATAAGTATCATACCAAATCCCATCAATCGAATCACCCTTTCGAGAAAGAGAATTGCTACATCCACATACATTTTACAAAAACAAATCCACACTATGAGGTGTCAACATGTGATTGGTGTATTTTGATACACTTTCTCCCTTTTCTCTTTCATCACACCAATCAAATATTGCCACCTCCTTTGTGTGGATTTATTTTTGTAAAATGTATGTGGATGTAGCAATCCTCTTCGAGAAATACATGGCATCTAATTCATACAAGTAAAGAGATTCATTGATAAGAAAAAGAAAAAAACGTGAACAGGGAATGGATTGATGATAAAATAGAATCATGGGTTGCAAACAATGATTCAAATGATGATGAAAAAAGGGAATTCTTGGTTCAGTTCTCTACCTTAACGACAGAAAAAAAGAATGATCAAATTTTATTGAGTTTGGTTAATGGTGATCCTTTATCAAAGAATGACTAGTTAGCAAATGATTGAACAACCGGGAGCAATTTACTTACGATATGTGACATTCATAGAAAGTATCTAATGAATTATAAGTTCAATACATCCTCTTTAGCTGAAAGACGAATATTCCTTGCTTATTATTAGACAATCACTTATTCACAAAACTGCGTGTGGGCTAATAGTTTCTCATATCATAAAAAACCCTTTTCGCTCCGTTTAACCTTATCTCTTTCTATGGGTATTTTAGTAATAGGTACAATAGGAACTGTACGCTCTTATTTGGTCAAATACTTAGGAAAAACTTGTTAGACCCGCTTCCCGAGTACTTGGACCCCACCCTAGATGAATTTGACTACGGCCTAACGTGATTGGCTAGTCAAACCCGAAAGTCAAACTAGTAGTCAACGAATGCATTATATAGTTATGAAAGTATTATGTGGCACAATAGTAAGAGAATAGACTTCAAGGGCTTAAGTTGTTAAGTTGTAAATGTGTCATAAGTTAAGTGCCAAAATATGAAAGAAGAGACTTGGGGGATCAAATATGCCAATTGGTGACTTTACTTTGATATGAAGAAAGCTTCATATACTTATCCAGGATTATCCAAGGTTCCAGATTATGAGAGTATGTGTATGTATGTCGGTTTTACAAGAAAATGGAGGGAAGAAATAACTTGATGATGAAGGGTTTGATTAGTGAATGATTTCATATCAAGAGATAAGCGATTTTAATGATCTTTCCCAAGTAAGTAACCTCCCTATCTTGATGTTAATGAGGTTAAGGTTTATGATTGAAGTGGGTTTTCATCATATGATCAAGATATGGAAAGGATGATGAGTAAGTTATAGTGGGTTTTATATAAACCCTTGTTTATGTTATTAATTGTTATGTTATTAGGTTGGTTGATGATGGTGAAGGATGATGATGATGATGTTATTGAATTGTAGCTTAGCTTGGATGATCAAGGTAAGTAACTTGATTGATATGTGTTCAAAATGATTGTTTACATATTATGTGACTATGAGTATGGACCCGATGCGTTAGTTTTGGTATCCTTCGGGATAGCCCAGCTTGCCTTTTACGGCATGTATTTGGCATCCTTCGGGATGGCCTAGCTTGCCTTCAGGGCATGGTTGTTAGCTTGCCTTTACGGCATGGTATAGCTTTGAATTAGTGAGTGTGGCCTTTTTATGTGATTTGCTTAGTTAGCCAACTCAAGTGATAGATTATGAGTAGGGAATGGCTAAGGTATGTTGTGATGTTTATGTGTTTATTGGTTGAAGTAATTGTGTTGCATATATGTGGATTAATGTGTTAATCATGTGCTAATCTAGTTACTTACTAAGCGAAAGCTTATTGTTTAGTTGACAATGTTTTGTAGGTTGCTCATAGGTGAAGCTATGGTTTGAATATGGATAGAGGATTTGGTTATGCAAGTTTGAAGGTAGTATGCGTTTAGGAGCTTAGGTAGAATACCGAGCTCAAGTGTCATGTTTGTACCCCCGTGAGTCAAGTAATGTTTTGTAACAAGTAAACAAGTGTTAAAATGTGTATCAAGGTTTGTATAATGAGTTGATGGTCATTTGGTACGCTATAGTGCGTTATAAGTGTTTATGGTAAAAGTTAAAGGGGCGTTTGGATTAACGTGTAATATTACCCATTTGGGTTGTAAACGGGTCAAGTGAATATGTAAACGTTTTATTATGTTAGTATAAAGATTTCTGGAGGTTTTGATGTAATACGGAAGTAGCTTGAGTTGTATGCAAAAGAAACGGGTCAAAATGTAGCAAAAAGGGCCTGCAGCCTAGCAACCGGCGGTTTGGAAGTGTCTGGGGGGACATAATGAGCTGAACCTAGGCGGTTTGGAATCAAACCAGGCGGTTTGGGCCCAACCGGGCGGTTAGGATCTCAACCCGCGGTTTGGAGGCGATTTTCAGATTTTGTAAATTTCAGAAAATCATATCTTTTAAACCGTAAGTCGTCGCGGGTCGCGCCACCTGGTGTTTCGAAGGTAATTGAGTCTAGTTTCATTTAAAAATAGTCTCAATGTCTGAAAATTTATAGATTTTTATAAATGATCAAAAGAGTAACGGTATGTCCATTAAAGTCAAGCGTTTCCGCGCGTAAAGTTTTAAATTTTTGGTCTAAGCGGGCACGGGGTGTAACAAAACTCCTATCTTCCTTTCACGATATTTGTGAACAAGTTCCTGGATAAGAAGTCTCATGGTTTTGATGATATCGATATTGATGATAATGATCTTTTATTTCGTTTCTTCTGCAATAATCACAAACACTTCTTTGATTATGGGCCTACGATAGATTCATTCAATATTTTCTTTCTTAGAGGACAATTTTTTTACATTTAAATTATGTATTAACAAAACAACCAGAGTGTATAAGTCAATGATTAGCATCATTTTTTTTTTCTTTTTCTTTTTTCCTTTTATGTATTTTGCAACTGCTTTTGGTGTTTAAGTATATAAATTATGATTATTTACCAGTCACAAAATTTGTTTAAGTAAGTTGTAGCAATATATGTTTTGATATCGGCTATTATCATTTTATGTGTAAATATTTGAGATCTTAAAATGAACTTAACTTGAAAGTATTGTTCTCAATATCTTTTATTAAATATCTCAATGATGTGACAACTTTTTCTACACAACAAGCCAAAAGCATATACGCAAAAGGACATAACAAAAGCTAATGTAGAATTTGGACTCAAATGCCTTTTGTTTTTTATGATAAAATTTGGACCCAACTGAAGCTGCAGAGTCCAAAACATTGATTCTTAAAATCCAAACTATAAATACATGGGCCAAAGTTTTTTAATGTTGTCGGCAAATAGAAATTATAAGTTTTTTTCTTCTTATAAAATAGTTATAAGTTTCAAGTTTAATTTCATTAGTCAGATTTAGACTTTTTTTTTTTTTTTTTTTTTTTTTTTTTTTTTTTTTTTTTTATAAATAGAATGACGAGTGTTGAAGCTAAGGGGAATTGAAAATTAGTACCTATGAAAATTATGTTATCTAAAAACTTAAGTTGTACAATTTTATGATCAAATTTGCACATTCTTATTAACATGTGTAAGCTCACACTCTAGTATATAGGTGTTGCAAATTGGGACCAAAAGTGCAAGTAGACTAACCATATTTAATGCATTGGTTACATTTAATAGTTTTCCAACAATAAACTTTCCATTTATGGTTATTGAAATTAAGTGTCACCTAAAATAGGAAAAAAGTCAACACGTACATAAGAGGACACCTATAAGGTTAAACATGAGTTGTCCTACTTCTGTAAACATCAAATATTATTTCGTATATAAGATTATTTTTTTTCTTTTTTTTTAATAGATGTGTATTTGCAAACTAAGATTAGTTATTTTTATGTATAACTTAAGAAGATATCTAAGGTTATAAAAATATCATATAGTCAAACACCACTAACATACTTCATTAGAAAGGATAAAATAGATTTTGTATATATTTGAATGGACCCAGAACACTAAAAATGTGGTGACACGAATGCGAAAAAAAGTCTTATGTCGATATCTATGACTATATGACTCTATGAGAGGTTTGTTTGATTAAGAACACACAGTGATGAGTAAAATTAAAAGGCATAAACGGTAACTTATTTGAGTGGTTAAAACTTAAAAGATAATCAATCAAATAAGTTGTGTCGATTAACCAATTTGTCGAACGCCCACATTCTTAGTGGCACATATGAAGTTTGTCTCTAGAACCTCTACGCTAAAATCATCATTAGATCAAAAACATCACGTCTATCACACATTTCTATCTTTATCTATGCGATATAAGAAATCCTAATCAAAGAATGATAAACAAATCGAGCGAAATACTTCGTATCCATAACAAGTCATCTTAGCCTCTTAGGTAAACTACTTGGACAAGATTGTGTTTGATACATGAAAAACATATAAAATGAGTTTTTGAACATGGAGAGTTGGAGACGAAATTAGTTGGGCCAAGGCCCAATTAGTAGCTCATTACTTTACTTAGATCAAGATTATTATGGACGTCAAATGTTACCGATGGGGTCCAATATATCCTTGCGATTATGGAAAAGAAAAAAGAAACCATACTAGTAGGCGTGTTTAGAGAAGTTAACTGGAGCTGAAACTTATATTAAAAGCTAAACGTTGTAGTTTTCATTTTTATTGAGGTGTTTGATGAATTAATCGAGCTAAAGTTTATTATTATAAAATAACATAAAACATTGTCAAATTAAATTCAAATGTGTTTCAACATGTGCACGTATTCATAATAATTTTTAGAGTATTTAAGTAATATGATTAATTAGAAATTGTATCTATTTCTAAAAGCTAACCTTAACTTGGTTTGTAAAAGCTTAAACAAAGTTTATTTGAAAAGTTAGCTTATTACAAAAGCTCAAACGCTTAAAATAACTAAATATTAACATATGTTGAACATAAATCCGCACAAAAAATATTATGCTTTGTATCACGGTTTTACGTACCCTAACAGCTTTAATATCAAATGATTACTATTAACTTTGTGTGGTAACTTACATTGGGTGCTTGTTTAAGCTTACTTATGGGCTTATCAGTTTCGGCATATGTTTTATAAGGTTCATTTTCTTGGCTTATTAGCGGCTTATAGGTTTCTGCTTATTATGAAAACTTACATTTGGTGTTTGTTATATGTAACATAATAAATTTGTATAAGCAAATAAGTCAGAAAAATGAGCTTACGAAATATATGCTGAAGACAGATTGGCTTATATTCTTATAAGCCCATATATAACTTAAGCAAACACACACTAAAACGGTATTTCAAACAAAAAACCGTATGTGAGACTATACAACTAAAGAAGGCACACTTACCTTTTCTTATGCAGCGTATTTTTCAACATCACTACATATTCAAAACCATTAGCTAAAGTGACAAGTAGTTTGAAACTTGGAATAAGGTTCCTATGTCGGGAAAAAAGAATATGTTGAAGTTAGACAATGGATTCAAATACTTTGTACCTGATATGATGGTTGCATTTGAAACTTTCCTATGTTGAAAATACGAGAAATTGCAATCCAAGCGTTGCGAAGGGAATTTTGATATAAATTCGTATGTCTGAATAAGCTTATTCTTTACATCAATTTTAGGTTTTTTATTCCGTTTCCCAAAAAAATTTAGGTTTTTTTTTTTTTTTTTTTTTTTTTTTTTTTTTTTTTTTTTTTTTTTTTTTTTTTTTTTTTTTTTTTTTTTTTTTTTTTTTTTTTTTTTTTTTGTTGTTGTTGTTGTATATGAAAATCATCAATTAAATTCACATTTTTAATAAGACGAATGCATTATGCATAACTCGTTCAAATGTGGTAGTATTATTAGAGAATAGAGATAATATTATTTATAATAATCAAGTGTGTATATAGTTTTTATGCATCGTATAAAAGATATGCTAAAATGGTGACAAACAAAAGAATATTTGTTATGTGATTTTATTTACTGAAGTATATGTTGTTGTGTTTGATCATCATGTATGCTACGTTAAATACTACTTACGACGAACTTAGCCACATACCAATAGCTCGATTTATGTTTACACTAGAGAAGAATGAAAGAAAACAATCTAAACATGAAAATATCACTTACACACTGGAATTGACTTGCTCGTTCCATAATATTTGTTTACAGTTTATTTCTAAAAGCTAATCTTCGTTAACTTAGTTTAAAAAATTTTTTTTTTTTTTTTTTTTTTTTTTTGGAGAGGCAACAAAATATATAGAACCTCAAAAAAGAAAAGGATACAATACAAGACATTCCTCCTCAATTAAACAAGATACTTAAAATAGAAAGGGACTCAAAGTTTATTTGAAAATTGAGCTTATTATAAAGTTCAAACGCTTAAAATAACTAAATAAAAATATATGTGGAAACATAGATCCGTACAAAAAAATATTATGCTTTGCATCATATAGTTTTCCTCACCTTAAAATCGTTAAGGCCTGTTTGGCATGAAAATAAGTTTATTCAAATCAAAAGCTTTGTTTGGTTAATGGGCTTGAAGCTTTTATTTCAACCTAGCTCCCAAAATAACAGCAATTGTAGGAAGCGTTCTAATTTATTTTTATTATTATTATTATTATCATTATTATTATTATTGGTGAAGCTTTTAGTTCTAAAAATTACTTATCTACCCCTGTAATAAAATGTTTACAGCTTATTAATTTTAAAAAAAGCAATATCAACCCAAAAATATAAAGCAGATAAACTCCACTTAATATACTAGTAATTAGGAAGATGCAAGACTCCAACACTTACGAAAATGATTAGCTAAACAATTTGTTTTTCTACAACGTTATTGTTTTTTTATTAGATGATAAATAAGTTCAAGCACGTTTGTGGGTTTAGAGTTTATAAGGTTACCTATATATTGTGCTTCTATGAAAATCATAACATAAGGGATTTCATTATTAACATGGTATCAGATCAGGCCTGATCTTCATACCTAGGTGGCTAAGTTGAGCCGCCTCCTCTATGTCACCCCGCCAAACCCGTCAGCAACATTTATCCATTTTCCAAAGAAAAAAAAAATCGAGTCTATACTTTGCTTTTATTTTTGTTTCTTTACTTTTGCTGATTCTGCATCGTGAAGATTAATCTCCACTTGCTGTCGGATGTCTTCATAAACAAATATGTTATTTGCTTTTGCTACTGATTTGTCTTGCTGCTTGAAGAATTGTTTTCGCTTGCTGCAGGAATTCTTCATCAACAAATTATGTTTTTATTGCGTTAACGATTAACTATCTTTAGTTTGATTTTATGCTTAGCTTCATGTTTTAATAATTAAATTCTTTCTTAAAATTTAAGCTTTTGCGATTTTGCCGTTCGAATTGCGGGAGAGTATTAGATAAAAAATAAGTGCAAGCCCGTTTGTGGGTTTAATTATAGTTTCTAAGGTTACCTCTATATATTGTGCCTCAATGAAAATTATAACCTAGATGCTTATTAAGTTCATGATGTTAAGTTTATGGTGAAATTAACAATATTGCAATATCAATATAGAATGCACAACCTAGATGCTTATTAGGAGCATGTTATCTTACATATTAACATATCGTATTTGCGCAAAGTAACAGTATTATATATAGTTCTAATATTTCAAATTATTTCATATGCTTTTTGTCATTATTAAACAAAAAATCTACAGCTTGTAGCTATTGCTACTATTTATCAATATAATCTACAACGTACAACAATCAGCTATCAACCATAGTTTTGCCAAAAATACAATATGAGTAATTAATATTGACTTTGTGTGGTAACTTAAATTGGGTGTTTGTTTAAACTTACTTATGGCTTATCAGTTTCGGCATATGTTTTATAAAGTTCATTTTCTTGGCTTATTAGTGGCTAATAGGTTTTGGCTTATTATAGGGGCTTATAGGTTACGGCTTATACGTATTTACTTTTCCCTTAATTTCTTTAGATGTGATGAAGAATATGTTACTCACAATTATATATAAAATAGAGAACAAAATACATTTATGCATTCGTGTCCCTTAAAAAAATAATTCATAGACAGAAGTCATTGTTTTGGTGGAAAGCATTTGTTGGCTTTCTCTTGTTTTATTAGTTTTCATTCGCGTGTAATATTGTTTTACGAGCTCATTTTTTTAGCCATTTTGTTGATTTGGTGAGTTGCTTTGTTTTGTAATTGTTGTTTAGTTTTGGTTATAAAGTTGCCTTCCTAAAAAAGAAAAATAAATAAATAATGCATATTATTAGTAAAATATCTTACCTTTAATGTTTATTTATTTTACTAATAAGATACTTCCAAATGTTTAGCGACAAGTGTGCAAATTACTCGTCACCCAAGCCAATAAGTCAAAAAACAGTACACCAGATATTGAAAATGAGGTTTGCTAAAAGGGAAATGATTTGCACACTCACTCTTTTGATTGGGACACTCTCTGTATGCATTACATACTTGTACAATACTTACTGTGTGCTTTAACTGATTGTACAATTGAGTGTCCCAATCAAAAGTGGGAGTGTGCCAATCACCTCCCTTGCTAAAAGCATCACATTTTCATTCTTCAAATATTGTAAATTTGTAACGATTGATTTGGTTTGAATAAACATACACCATAACTATTGACATACCGCGTTTCTTGACACATGTTTACATAGCGGAAAAAGGGGACATTGATCATTTTCAACATCGTTTACTTTATGCATTTGGTAGTAGTGTATTGTCTCTACAGTTACAAGAGACAAGTCCAAGAAGGAAGTTTAATGTATCCGCCGCAACACCAACAATTGGCAACATCTCCGATCAATGTCTGTGTGGGTGGGTTGCCTCTCGTTGTTGTGTTCTGTTAGGCTATGGATTACATAAANTTTTCTTCTTCTTCCACTTCTTCCAATAAGAGGCGGAACTTGAAGAAGTGAGTCTCCATTTTTATTAGTAAAAAAGTAGCACTTGGGTAGCTAATACAAAGATCAGAAGATTGAAATACGAGGTTTAGGGTGTGTTTGTCGAAAGTAGCAGTAGGAATAAGGAGTAGCAGTGACTAGCAGTAGTCGAAAGCAGTAGCTGTTTTTTTCTATAAAAATTCATGGTAATGTAGCTGTACTTATAATCGTAATGTTTAAAACAACTCTTAAATGCTCATCGCTCTTAAATGCTATTTAATGAAGCGTTAAATGAGTATTCTGGAAAAAAACTACTTGCTGCTTGCCAAACGAACATTGAAAATCACGACGCTCAACTCTCACCGAGCACCGCTCTTAAATGCTACTCACCGCTTACCGCTCTTGAAAGAAAATTGCCTATACAAAGTCATTTTAAACAACCGACAAAAATTACTTGCCAAGACTATTATCGTCACAAAAAGTACAATAGGAAAATATCGCTCGCCAAGTTATTTAACTATATATCTTTGCCTCTTGCCGCATCACACGACTGCCTATTATTCTACTTATATTATGCATGTAGCGTATCGTAAAAGAAACTATATGCATCAGAGAATCTCATTTTATTTATTTTGCTAATAAATTCTAATCCTTATAACTTTAAATTAATCGGTGGAGCCAATTTGACATCCTAAATGTGTTTTTAATATATTATATTTCATTTTGCAATGCTTTATTTTAACGTATGTTCTCAGATGTTACTTACGTTTTTCTCTTAATTTCCGGACCTTATGTGTATAACTGTATATGGATATGAAATTGTCTAGACTAAAGCAAGGTTATTTTTATTTAAAACTATCATCATTCGTAAAGTTATTGGTAAGAAGAAAAAAAAAAAAAAAAAAAACCAAAATATATTTACTCGCCATAAAATTTATTGTAAGGTATCGGCCGTCGCATCGTGCGGGTATCGCTGCTAGTCTTTTCAATGCATAATGATCATGGTTGAAGCAGAATACATAAAAAAAAAAGTGCAAACAGCTTTGTAGCCATCGGTTTTGCTTATAAATTGCACATGAAATAATGAAAAATGTATCATCACCGTTGTTTTTTTAATCATCACCGTTGTTTTCAGGTTTTCGAAGAAAAATGTAGTTTCAAAATGACAAGTTACGTAATATTTTTTACTATTATGTTATGTTTATATTTGTGTCTATCTTGTTAAAATAATACAGATGTATAATGTTTAGGCATGACCTATATATTTGTAAAAGACCCAAAATTTCACACAGCACTACATAGTATATATAAAGAGTTGTTTAAGAAATTCGATACAAATTCTCATGTATTATAATGGAACTTTTTTGTTTTTGTTAAGATTTTATTAAAGATAGTTGAGAATAAAGGGCTTTCCATCTTTAGGAATATATATCCAACATATAGAGACTTAACAAAAGGAAGCCATAGCCGCCTCATGCCTCGTTCTTTTCCCAAGTTTCTACGTTTTTATGTTAATCAAGAAGAAAACATAATTTTGTGAATTTTTTTGAACGGCGGAATTTTATTAAAAAGAGCTAGCAAGAATTATTACCCTTTAAAAATTACATGTGATTAACTAGTTTGCATAATCACTCACATTTTACAAAATTATAAGTTTATAACAGCCATGAAACTTTTGGACGTCACTAATTATAATGCATGACACAAAATGTTTAGAAATATGAAACAGTGTTGCTATGATTCTATGAATGAAAACTATAATAGTATAGCTGGTTCACTGAACCGAATAACACAATAAGTCAAGATTTGATATAAAGTTTGGGAATCAATTTAAACCAAGATCTAGTAGCAGGTTATCTGGTAGTGACAGATAAATGATCAAAGCTTATCAGATACATTTCACTAAAACTAAAGAATAATCCATCGTAGCACAAGCTTTTTGGACATCATGTATTTCAAAAAATTTACTTTTTTCTACAATAATTACGGAGAAAACTTAATCTACCCACTGGGTAGTCTACCCACGGGGAATAAAAACACAATTAGGTCTACCCTTGATTTTGTAAATGTCCAGTTTGCACACATAGCCTCTTTATAAGATTAGGAATAAAGCAAGATTACGTACTTTAGCTATTAAATGTATTTGAAAATAGTAAAGATCTAGTATAACAAAAGAAACACGATTCCACCAATCTACTCAAGTCTACGTAGTTATAATATGCAAAAGAAGAAAAAAGGAACATGCATAGTACGTATAGGACTTGCATGATAATGTTCTACTAGGGTTTCTTTAATTAAAGATACCAATATATTAGAGAAAAAAAGTTAAAGGTGATAGTGAACTATATTTATTGAGTTGTATACTCGTCTAAACAGGCGGCTTTTGGACTCCAATTCAAATGATAGACTTTTACCGTCATATGCCATAAATGTTACGCACGAATTTGAAAAGCAGTTGTCAACTAATAAGATGTCAAATTCACGATTTTAGAGTATAACAATTATTTTGTGACAAACTAAATTATTAATACGCATAACCATGTATTTATATTTTTCAAACCGTGATTTGCACACTTATTATAACAAGGGTATATTTCATATTTTATTCACTTCATATATAAATTGATGTTCATAGTTATACGTATTATTTCGCTACTATTTTAAATAGCATAGTGATGATCAACTAATTCAAAATCATGATAATAGTTCTTGCCTTCAACCATACGCTAACAAGAAACTTGCGTTCAACAATAGTACTTATTACATACACACATGCATTTGTTGGAATCTTTCAAAAAATAGTCTCTTTAACTTCGAGTAAATGTGTGACTAATACCTTTACACATTGAGAACCGTACGTTGTTGTTGATTACATCGAAGGTACATATCACCAAGGGCATTTTACCTTAGTTGTGTTGTTTAACTTTTTCAATAATTAACTATGGTAGACTCTACATCTTCATGTCACAATGTTTCGGACATACACTTAATTTTGAACACTTTTATAAACCACAATTGCCATTTCAACATGTCATAAGTTACCATGTATTCCAGAATGATTACTCTCTAAGGTAAGTCTGGCTTTAAAACTAGTAAATTTTAGGACAAAGCTAATAAAATAAAAATACAATTCACAATTTACATGCGTTTGTAAAAAGCCAAGATGATTGTTTAAAATTAGCAAAACGATTTCTTCTTTTCACAATGATGATAACACCGACATCTAATTTCATGAAAGAGTGTTATGAGGAAAATATGACATAGACAGTCATATATTTCTATATGAAGGTAGAAAGTCTATTTGAAAAAGAAAAAAAAAAATAGTGTATATGTGCTACTTTTCGCAATGAGGGATTTCTTAAGAATGGTAAGTAAAATCATTTTTCTAAAAGTGTGTTTGGGATTTTTTGTTTTTTCTGATTTAAAAAAAAAATAAATAAATAAAAAACCATTTTTTTCATCCAAATATTCCCTGCTTTTCTGCTTAAGAAAAAACAGAAAAATAGATTTTCATACATAGTTATTAGCTGCTTATTTAGTGTTAGTTATTTGATGTTGAATTAAAATAATATTTTTACTCTTATATCTATCATAAAACCTTTTATAAATAAATCTAATTAAAAAATTATATTAAAAAGTATCATTTTACAGATATGTTGCATTTTCTATACATTGTGCAAATTCAAACACCGGTTACAAAAGTATTTTTTTTATACGTACTTATTTTCAAGCAGAAGCACAAATAGAATAAGTAAACAATCACAACGCCTAATAAAACAATCAAACAAGACATGATTAAAAAAAAAAAGTATCATATAACCAAGAGTGTTTAACCAACTAACTGTTCATAAAAAATATATATTTACCATTATATTGTGTTTATAAAAAATAATTGCAATTGTGTGGTATGAAATTTATTTACTCTTAATTTTAGTTATTGTAATATGAAATTTATTAATAAAAATGTAATCCTTTTCTACGCGTATTTATTGGCTGACAATTGACATATTTACTACATTTCAACTCAAAGCACTACTTTAATTTATTCAACACATTTGAAAAAGATGATAACCATTTTTTTTTTCTTTCTCTCAATAAAGCTATATATTTTTTTTGAAAATTAATAAAGCTATACATTATTGCAAGGAAAAAAACGGAAATGAAACATCACATTCAACAAAAGAATAGGTTCATCAACAGATAGATACTCACGAACACATTTTGTAAAAAAAGATGTGACACCAACTGGCTAATATAAGTAATTTAAAAAGGTATTTAAAATTCGTTCGTAGTTTCATCACCCTCGTCTCATATTTCATCATCTAAGAGCTTCAACTTTTGTTCATCTAATTGTTTACATTATAAATTTCAGAAAGTATGTTTAACACTTTCTTAAAATCATGGTTGTCAGGATCCCGATCCTGATTTTAGGATCTTACGATTTTACGATACTGCAAAGCAAAAACGATCCGGATCTAATATATGATCTTTGAAAGCTTAAGATCTTATAAGATCCCGATCTTGACCATATGATCTTAAGATCTAATCCGATACGATCCTATTTTTCTCAGATAACAAACTAAAAAATTGCAAATTTTTAGATTATTTTTTGTAGAATTTAAAAAACAAAATGTTAATCTTATTAAACATTTCATAATCATAATTTAGGACAACATTTCGATGGAATATTCATATAATTTTGTGTTTATGATATATATAATTTGTAAATTTGTATAATATTACAAAAACTATTAAGAAAATGATATTATAGTAGGATTTTAAGATCCTGATCCGATCTTACGATCATGATCTTGCAAAGACGAAAACGATCCTGTGTAGGATCCCGATCTTGAAAACCTTGCTTAAAATAAATATCCTAAAAATGGTATTTACATGGTTCATCAATTTTTCTTTGACAAACTCATATTGTACTATGAAAATTGTAGCAACTAGGCTATTTATATCCTCCTACACTTTTGATCTCTATGAAATGTTGTAGTTTTTTTTAACGGAAAAAGATATATTAAAACTAGCAAGATGCTAGAGAATTACAAAGGATTACATAACCAATCTGTCCAACTAGAAACTTTCTTACCTCTATAGCTTAACCAAGTAAAAGAAAATAAGCGAATGAAATAAAAAAAAAATATCACATTTTCTCATGTTGTGAAAGTTAAACGTGACATTATTTCGATACTTCCAAATGACCCAGAACATAGAGGCAACGATCGCATACGTACGATCCTTCTTAACTTTGCACCCTGCATATTGTCAATCCAAGATATCCAATCGGTGTACGAAGGCATCGACAAATCAGAAATGTTACACCATACACGAATCAATCTCCAAACATTTGAGGCAACTTTGCAAGAGAAGAATATGTGATCATTTGATTCGACATTATTATTGCAAATCGGGCAAAGAATAGAGTCAATTTCTAAACCACGTTCGGAGAGATTTAGACTATGTGGATGCCTATCCAAAACGCATTCTTCATATAAAAATATTTACCTTTCTAGGAAGGCAAGTGTTCCATATGGTAGCTAGATTCAAAGAAGGAAGAAGTTGTTGATCAACGTATGCTCTAATAGAACCCACTAAAAACAAACCCTCTAGTCAAATGCTCCATTTCCACGTATCCGGGCAAGATGATAATGTGAAATGTTGTAGTTAGAAGATTAAAGAACAAATATATATTTAAATTAGAATGAAATGCCATAAATGGCTAATATTTTTAAACATGCTATATATAATAATGGTAAATATTTTTATTAAAGACAATTAGTTAGTCAAAATTCAAAAACTCTAATAACCAGCCACATGTCTTGCTAATAGTCGAAGTTTACAACTGCAAGTAAGGTCAACATCTGACCCATTATCCAAACCAACGTTTTCTATATGTGGCAAATAACTTTTTCTTTTAAAAAATACCACTTTAGCGATTTATTTCAACAAAAAAAGGTTAGCTATCAATATTGTCACAAAACTTATTATTCACGACTCACGAGTTTATAGGTTACCTGAATCTATACACTTGTTTTGGCTTTGAATTTATATTGATATTTCATAAAGTTTGGAAGTAGACTGGCAATTCATAAACTAATTTTGAAACTTTAAATGTGAAACATACATGCATAATGCATTACATTCATTGTAACGTTTAATGCCCAAACACACATACATATCCGACGGCCCCCCCTCCTAAAACGACCCTTCTCCAGGGCGTATGCACAAATCGTCGAGGTGTTTTCTAACAAGATAAATGTAAAGAACGAGGAAAGTGTGTATGACATTTGTTCAAAACAACAGATTAACCTATTTTTAGATTTATTAAGTGTATCTATTTATCATTAGCATCTATATAAATCTACACAATACTCATGAAACAAAAGAAAAAGGATTAACTAGTTAATCACGAGACAAAATATAATGAATGCTAAAAGTACGTATCATTTAAGACTTAGTCCAACTGCAATCATGCATGTCACACGTACTAAAATAAATTATCCCATATCGCTATAGCTATAGTCTATTGTAATTGTTGCTTCACGTGTTACGCGCGTATTGACTTATATGCTTAGAGCATAAAATAAATCTGGAATACTAGAGCATGCGCATGTTCATCTCATAAAAATGAAAATAGTAAAAATAAAAATAAATGCTAATTTTATCAGAACTTTCTACTAGATACATTACGTATGCTAGAGAAATACTCGCGCAAAGCGATGGTGTATAGCGGCAAATAATTATACTTGCAAAATTCGTGAGTTTGGTTCGTGTGTGTTTTTTTGAAATACAAAGCGTGTGTCTTTTAAAATTAATCTAGTGTGTGTTTTTTAAAAGTTGTCAAGTTTAGAATTGATTAAGTTTAAGACATAATATATAAGACGTAATTAGGGGTAATTTAAGCAAATTACATTAATTTAAGTTTTAAGATTTAAGAATCAAGATTTCAAGAATGCACATACACTCTTTATAAGTAGCAGAGATTATTGTAAAGAGTGTCATCATATGATACTATTTGATGCAAAATTTTTGATGATAAAGAAGGTTAATTTTAATCATCACACCAAACTTGTAATGTGTTTGGTACAATAATCATCAAACTTGTTAGTTCATAAAGTTGGGCATAAGGTATAATAACAGGATCAGTAAGTGAAGAGAAAAAAAAAATGTTTAGATGATGATGACCAAAAAAAAAAAAAAAGTCATGTCGTATGACTCTAAATTCTCATGAGCTCATTAAAAAGATCTTTTTCAGCTAATGGTTTATTCAATAGAGGTATAAAAGTAAACTATTTTTATTTCCTTGTCTAATATCCATTTTTAAGAAAAGTGTTTTGAGTCTTTGTATCTGACAATAACATGCGAGATAAATTCGACGCTCTTGATATTTGGAGCCTTAGACGGTCGCTCACCTCGCTCATAGAAAAGACCATGACCCATTTAGGATTTGCAATATTTACATTATATATTTTTGCACTTACGCATAGTTTATGTTATAAACCTTAAGCTTTCTGGATAAATTATGATTTGGCCTTCTTAAATTTCATTAATTACCCTTCGGCCTTCCTAAAAAAATTGGCCAAGCTCCGTTCAGTGCTGCCTGCGACCATTACCGTTGAACACTTACTATTTATATAGTTAGATAAAGAAGATACCAATTCCTAAGAACTACAGTAAACTATAACCATAATTTATTGAAAACTTGAATTACAAACTTCATATACATTGTTTATTTTAATATCGTTCCTAACATAAAGACACCATTGCGAAATATATACATCATTCATTGAAGCATTTGGGTTACTAAAGTGGTTTCATTAATCGACATTAAAATATAAAATCATTACAATTACCTAAAATAATCAACTGCCTTTGGGGAGTTGTGTTTTTCCATGTTATTCCTTCCATACCCGGAAAAAATAATTCCTTTCAAAGATGCAAAATCGTATATAACATATATGCAATTATCATTTTAGAGGAACGTATATGTAAATTTCTTCAAATGAAATAAAAACATTTTGTTGTATTATCTTTTGGCTGGAAAGACAATATACACTTACTAATGTATAAAATAAAAGTATTAAAACGCTAGGTACTACAAGGATAATAACCTATACAACGGGAGGGAAAAAAATCCACTTTTAACAGCTGATACTGGTTTAAATTAACAACCCTAACGCTTAAATTAAGTATTTACATTACGAATCATTGTATTATAAAAAGTAACAGTAGATTAAATATTCCTCATACATTCAAACATGATCATTTTGTTTTCTTGAACGCCGATGTATGATCATTTCTTTTTATACATGCATGCGACATGCATGTTTTGTTAAGCCCGTAGTTGCTTGCTAGGGCTTTTACTTTTATTTTTATGCGAATTAGTGTATTATAAAAAGTAACAATAGATTAAATATTCCTCGTACATTCAAATATGATCATTTTGTTTTCTTGAACGCCGATGTATGATCATTTCTTTTTATACATGCATGCGACATGCATGCTTTGTTAAGCCCGTAGTTGCTTGCTAGGGCTTTTATTTTTATTTTTACTTTTATTCTTTTTAATAAAATGCCGTTCCAAAAAAATAAAACAAATCTTGTCGACCTTAGTAGAGTCACATCACAAATTATAAGAATTTAGGCATACCAGCTTGTTTGTAAGACTTTGTACTTTTATGTGTTTAAAACCAAATTATCTTCACGTACTTTACAAACTTAAAGAATAAAGATCTTTCATTTTTCTAAATATTTATAAATGTGAAATGAACAATCTTTATAGTATATGCTTTATACCATATGTCTTTTACGTAAACAAATGGCTATAAATACAAGCCATGAACCACAAGCCCCTACCCATAAACTGATATTCACGGCCATGGCTTTCTCCAAAGCTTCATGCCAATCAACCCTCATTTTTGCATTATTGTTGTTATGTAATTTGAGAGCTTTAGAAGCTCAAACACCAGCTCCCGCTCCTGGGCTGTCGTATACATTCTACCGGACTACTTGTCCTAATCTCGAAACCATCATACGACAACAACTTCAAACTGTTTTTGCGTCCGATATTGGTCAAGCTGCTGGTTTGCTTCGGCTTCACTTCCATGATTGCTTCGTTCAAGTATGTTAAGTCTTAATTTTTTTGTTCTTGATGATCAAAATTAAGGTTGTTTGGAATTCCGTATATAAGTGTTTATATATCAGCTTGGTTCGATATGGACCGTAGCCAGAGATCCATTTTAGATACCCTTGTTTATCTGCTTTTCTAGTTATATTTAAGGCCGAAAAGTTAAGTTTGAGCCTTTGGATTTTAAAACATTTCTTGCTTCGACTTCACTTCCATGATTGCTTCATTCAAGTATATACGTTAGGTTATTGTTCGAAGAGATTTTCAATCTTTTCCTTTCGAGTTTTTGAATTAGCTGATGAATACCTAAGAACTAGGGTTACTTAACTGGTATTGTGATCTAAGTGTTTATCTGCTTATTAATATCTGCTTTAGTTTTAGATTGCAAAAAGAAATTTTAGTGTTTAGATAAAACTGATCAAGTTAGTTTTTAACGAATAATAAGCAAAATAATACCTGATTCTGATTATTGACTATTTAAATTTCATTTTTACTCGTTCAATAGAATATATATTCACTTTCGAAAAGAATAAATATGCCCATTTAAAGTTATTTCTTAGGAGTTGGATACACCTTTTTAGGATTAACTTGGAAGAACATATCTAACTTTTAACTTTTTTTTTTTTTGTTGGTTTCGGTATCTCTTTAATCTTGCATGGTCAATAATTTTATTGATTAAAATTCATGATATTTCGATCGTTCTATCTATCGTTTTCATATTTCTAAATTTGTTATTGGAAAAAAAGAGAAGGTATCCAACATTTGCATGTCTGTCATGTTCTGATCGATAGTAATGATACATGTCATTTAATCACGTGTAAATAAATACTCGTATCACACATAACAAAAGTTGACATTTTCTAGATTTTACCCTTTTCTAGATTGTAGGTCATATGCCAATTTTCTACGGGTTTTCTCAAATCATTTTCAATTCGGAGAAATAGATTTATGGTAGCAGTAATTAAACATACTCACATGAGTCACATGGAGGGACATGATGGCTCACTGATAATCAACAAGAAAAGTTTAGTTGTCAAATCGCTATATTCTTGCTGTTGAATAAAATTGATCCGTTTTTTTTTTTTTTTTTTTTTTTTTTTTTTTTTTTTAAATTTTAGAAAAGTAGCATACTTCAATTTGCTTAAATTTCTTGACAGTTGATCAGATCATAATCTAATTTACTGCTAGGGTTGCGATGCATCGGGTGCATTGCTTTAGTGGTCTGCTCCGCTCAGTGGACCATAAAGTAGAAAAGGATGCACCAGCAACTGGACCTTGCGAGCACAAGCTTTCGGTGGATAATTAGAAAAATCTTCGTAGGCGCTTGTCCACAACGCTTGCAACCGAACAGTTTCCTTGTGCTGATATTACTGCCCTTGCGCTCGTGACGCGTGTTCCTAGGTAAAAATCCATCTCTTATAAATTACCAATAGGTTC
>LBNU01009670.1:115825-125825 GCA_014162995.1 Artemisia annua
AAAAAAAATGAATAAATAAGATAGAGAAAAGGACAAGAAAAAAACATGGATTTAGGTTGTCTTATTAAATCTTAGGTTAATCCCTACCATTAGATCAAACTAAATGGATGGTGGGGATTTGTCCCTTAGTTTGCAACAAAAATTTAGTTTCTAAAATAACTCACCTCATAAACCTTAAGCTTTCTGGATAAATTATGATTTGGCCTTCTAAAATTTCATTAATTACCCTTCGGCCTTCTTAAAAAAATTGGCCAAGCTCCGTCAGTGCTGCCTGCGACCATTACCGTTGAACACTTACTATTTATATAGTTAGATAAAGAAGATACCAATTCCTAAGAACTACAGTAAACTATAACCATAATTTATTGAAAACTTGAATTACAAACTTCATATACATTGTTTATTTTAATATCGTTCCTAACATAAAGACACACCATTGCGACATATATACATCATTCATTGAAGCATTTGGGTTACTAAAGCGGTTTCATTAATCGACATTAAAATATAAAATCGTTAAAATTACCTAAAATAATCAACTGCCTTTGGGGAGTTGTGTTTTTCCATGTTATTCCTTCCATACCCGGAAAAAATAATTCCTTTCAAAGATGCAAAATTGTATATAATATATATGCAATCATCATTTTAGAGGAACGTATATGTAAATTTCTTCAAATGAAATAAAAACATTTTGTTGTATTATCTTTTGGCTGGAAAGACAATATATACTTACTAATGTATAAAATAAAAGTATTAAAACGCTAGGTACTACAAGGATAATAACCTATACAACGGGAGGAAAAAAAATCCATTTTAACAGCTGATACTTGTTTAAATTAACAACCCTAAAGCTTAAATTAAGTATTTACATTGCGAATTATTGTATTATAAAAAGTAACAGTAGATTAAATATTCCTCATACATTCAAATATGATCATTTTGTTTTCTTGAACGACGATGTATGATCATTTCTTTTTATACATGCACGCGACATGCATGCTTTGTTAAGCCCGTAGTTGCTTGCTAGGGCTTTTATTTTTATTTTTATTCTTTTTAATAAAATGCCATTCAAAAAAATAAAACAAATCTTGTCGACCTTAGTAGAGTCACATCACAAATTATAAGAATTTAGGCATACCAGCTTGTTTGTAAGACTTTGTACTTTTATGTGTTTAAAACCAAATTATCTTCACGTACTTTACAAACTTAAAGATCTTTAATTTTTCTAAATATTTATAAATGTGAAATGAACAATCTTTATAGTATATGCTTTATACCATATGTCTTTTACGTAAACAAATGGCTATAAATACAAGCCATGAACCACAAGCCCCTACCCATAAACTGATATTCATGGCCATGGCTTTCTCCAAAGCTTCATGCCAATCAACCCTCATTTTTGCATTATTTTTGTTATGTAATTTGAGAGCTTTAGAAGCTCAAACACCAGCTCCCGCTCCTGGGCTGTCGTATACATTCTACCGGACTACTTGTCCTAATCTCGAAACCATCATACGACAACAACTTCAAACTGTTTTTGCATCCGATATCGGCCAAGCTGCTGGTTTGCTTCGGCTTCACTTCCATGATTGCTTCGTTCAAGTATGTTAAGTCTTCATTTTTTTGTTCTTGACCATCAATATTAAGGTTTTTGGGAATTCCGTATATAAGTGTTTATATATCAGCTTATGTAACAGAAGGTTGGCTCGATAATCGTCCGTAGCCAGAGATCCATTTTAGACTCTATGCGACACTTGTTTATCTGCTTTCCTAGTTATATTTAATGCCGAAAAGTTAAGTTTGAGCCTTTGGATATATTTTAAAACATTTCTTGCTTCGAATTTTCTTCCATGATTGCTTCATTCAAGTATGTTAGGTTATTGTTCAAAGAGATTTTTAATCTTTTCTTTTCGAGTTCTTAAAATACAGATGAAAACCTAAGAACTAGGGTTACTTAACTGGTATTGTGATCTAAGTGTTTATCTGCTTATTAATTATCTACTTTAGTTTTAGGTTGCAAAAATAAATTTTAGTGTTTAGATAAAACTGATCAAGTTATTTTTTAACGAATAATAAGCAAAAAAATACCTGATTCTGTTATTATTGACTATCTAAATTTCATTTTTACCCGTTCAAAGATAATATTTCACGTTCGAACAAGAATAATATAGACCATTTAAAGTTATTCTCTTAGGAGTTAGGATACACCTTTTTAGGACTAACTTGAAGAACATATCCTAACTTTAACTTTTTTTTTTTTGGTTGGTATCTCTTAATCTTGATGGTCAATATTTAATTGATTAAATCATGATATTCGAGTCTATCATATCGTTTTCAATTTCTAAAATTTGTTTATTTTGGAAAAAAAAGAAGGTATCAACATTGCATGTTGTCATGTTTGGATCGAAGTAATTATACATGTCATATTATCACGTGTAAATAAAATACTCGTATCACACATAACAAAAAGTTGAAAGTTTTCTAGATTTACCCTTTTCTAGATTGTAGTCATATGCCAATTTTACGTGTTTCAAATCATTTTCAATTTTCGAGAAATAGATTTATGGTAGGAGTAATTAACATACTCACATGAGTCACATGGAGGGACATGATGCCCACAATAATCAACAAGGAAAGTTACTGTCAAATCGCTATATGTCCTTGCTGTTTGAATAAAATTGATCCACGTTTTTTTTTTTTTTTTTTTTTTTTTTTTTTTTTTTTTTTTTTTTTTTTTTTTTTTTTTTAAATTTTTTTTNAGAAAAGTAGCATAAACTTGTCAAATTTGCTTAATTACTGACTTGATCAGTTTAATTAATTATGCTAGGGTTGCGATGCATCGGTGTTGCTAGATGGCTCAGCCAGTGGACCAAGTGAGAAAGATGCACCACCCAACTTGACCTTGCGAGCACAAGCTTTCGTGATAATAGAAAATCTTCGTAGGCTTGTCCACAACGCTTGCAACCGAACAGTTTCTTGTGCTGATATTACTGCCCTTGCAGCTCGTGATGCAGTGTTCCTAGTAAAAAATCCATCTCTTATAAAATTACAATAGGTTCTACTTAATAATAACTACATTAACGATTTATTTACTTGTTATGATGTAGTCGGGTGGTCCTAACTATAGCATACCTTTGGGAAGGCGTGACGGGCTTACCTTTGCTACAGTTAATGTAACGCTAGCAAACCTTCCTCCACCAACAGCAAATGCGAGTACTATATTGTCCTCCCTTGCCTTAAAAGGGTTCACTCCCACGGATGTTGTATCGCTCTCTGGCGGTCACACTATTGGAATAGGCCATTGCGGGTCTTTCAATAACCGAATCTACCCATCACGAGATCCTAGTATGGACCAAACCTTCTTCAACAACCTAAGGTTAACTTGCCCAACAAATACTTCCAACAACACAACTGTCTTGGACATTAGGTCTCCAAATGTGTTTGATAATAAGTATTATGTTGACCTCATGAACCGCCAAGGGCTTTTCACCTCGGACCAAGACTTGTACACTGATAGCAGAACGAGGACCATTGTTACAAACTTCGCGGTTAACCAAACACTATTTTACCAAAACTTTATAAATGCAATGATAAAGATGGGACAATTGAATGTGTTGACAGGGACACAAGGGGAAATTCGTGCAAATTGTTCACGTAGAAACTCGAATGACTTGTTCATATTACCAACGATGGAAAACGACCAAGACGAGAAGGTGGCATCATATTAAGGGTGATCTTGTGTTTAAGAATCTTTGTCAAAATAATGTAATAATATGCAAGATCTTTCTGAAAATATGTTGTTTCGGAGTGATTGTATCGATGTAATGATGTTATGAGTATTTGGTGTTTTGTATGCCGAAATAAAAACTGGGACGCATGTATGTGTCGACTAGTTTAGGCTTATATAAACATTTTACGTCCATAAAATAAGTATCGTGTAAAGTAGTTTTATGAAATGTTTGTATAGTACTTTTATTTTTGAGAAAATTACGACAAAAGACCAAAATTGCAGTGCTTTGCCCATTCTAGGCCCATTTAGAGAGCTTCCGAATTTGAACTTAGGGTCCGCGTAAGAACTTGTGAGTGCAAAGCCTCAAAAAATTAGTCTAAAATGTGCAAATTCCCTCTGGTTTGGTCTCTTGTTGTAATTTTCTCTTGTTTTAATGGATTACATAAAACGTCCGTTGTACTTATAATTAAGGCTCAAACTAGCCAAACTTTTATCAAGCAATTAAAGCTTGAGCTTGACTCAATCGAATCGAGCTTTTATCGAGCCCGAGCCCAATAAACTATTTCGAAATATATAACGAGCCGAGACTGAGCTTTTATCAAGCTTTTCGAGCCTTCAAATAAATAAATACTTTTATTATTCATATTTATATAAACAACTGTGAATGTTGGTATAACAATTAAAAATTTATTGTATGACTTTTAAACCATAATGTTTCTCGAATGTTTTGTATAAGTTATTTGCTCGAGCTCATCACGTATTTCTTCACTTTATTGATAAGTTTGGCTATCGAATACAACATTTATGTATAAGTTCGAACTTTTCGAGCCGAGCTCGAGCCTTATTCGAATATTACTCGAGCCGAGCTCAAGATTGCTTGATTAAAGCTGGTCAAGCTATCGAGGAGAGCTCGACCTTAACTTATGATTTTCGAGCCAAGCTCAAGTCTTGTCAAGCTTGAGCTCGCACTTGATTGCAGCCCTACTTATAATAGCAAAAACTAAGTGCATAATCATCCAATAAGCATGTATATCTCTCGTAATTAGAGATTGGGCCTAGCTTGAACGATAGTAGTTTCAGCCTTCCAGGCCTACTTATTTAGCCTAATTGTATCAACCCACAAAAGTCTTACTTATGACATAAAGTGGGATTTTAAAAATCGTAACACTGTTATACCAAATTACTAAATCTATAACGAAATGTTTAAGGGGTGTTTGTTTAAGCTCTTGGGATTGCGGAACATATATGATTTTGGCTCAGAGCCGTATACGAGAGAGTGCGAGGTGTGCTGTCGCACATGGCTTCAAAGTTTTAAGGAGCCTCAAATTATACATTTCTATATATAGTTGTTGCCTTAAAATTCATTTCCAACATCAACATTATGATATATGAACTTTTGTTCTCATATTTGTTAAACTTTACTTTAAGTGGGCGAGAGTGATGAAAAAACTCATAAAAATAAAGCTAGATCATTACAATATATTTTTAATCTTCATGTTTAGTATCATATAAGTAGTTTTCCATAGGGCTCCGCTAATTAACCCAGCTACGCCACTGTTTTGGCGAAGCTCAAATTTCCGAGTTATTTTGAGATCTATGAGCTTGTACAAGCTTACTATATTATAATAAGATGATACAAGCCAATAGGGTTATGGTTCATGGTGCAAAAGTGGTGGAATCAGGCGAACTACCCTAAGATATAGTAACTTGCTTTCTTGGAGTGCTTCGTTAAACCTCAACAACTCAGCAAAAACATGCTTTGATGTTGTTGTTTCACATTACCACTTGAATCATTGAAGATATCGAAACTGCGTTTGCTTTGACCCCGGTCATCTTGTACCATTTTCTCACATGCTTGGATCCTTTATAAAAATCGAGAAATTAAATCACATTGGCTTGTTTAGATCTTTAATCCCTGATCATCTTTTTTTTTTTTTTTTGGGTAAAGGGGAATAATCCTACACCCTGGTAAATATATTAACCAAAAAATGTTTAAGTACAATGGATATGGGTGAAATCTCATATCTCAGCCCGTTACATAGGCAAAAAGCTTACAGAACAAGATACTTCCTATTTTCTAAAAAAGAAAATAAACCACTACTCAAATGATAACATAAGACATAACGAAATAAAATTACTTCCTAAGACCTTGAAGCTTGGTGCCATACATGGCATTAAAAGCATCCAAATTCCCTGGAAGATCATAANGATATGGGTGAAATCTCATATCTCAGCCCGTTACATAGGCAAAAAGCTTACAGAACAAGATACTTCCTATTTTCTAAAAAAGAAAATAAACCACTACTCAAATGATAACATAAGACATAACGAAATAAAATTACTTCCTAAGACCTTGAAGCTTGGTGCCATACATGGCATTAAAAGCATCCAAATTCCCTGGAAGATCATAAACCTGGTTCGTATAGTCATCGTAGTCATAGTCATCATAATCTTCTTCAAACTCTTGGCCACCACCGAATAGATTAGCAGACTCATCAAATGGGTTAACAACCACCTCATCTTCAGAATCAGAAACCACGATCTCTCCCACCTTAGAAAAAGGGTTAACCCTTTTAGTAGAAGAGGCGGGCGGAGTAGAAGAATCACTAGTTTTAGGTGCCACAACCGACTCTTTCTCTTTCAGATCACTCACAATAGGTACTTGTGATGTATTACATGTCTTAATAGACTCATCCACATTAACTTTCATTGTACGACCAGAATCCACATCCTTGTTGGTGTCATTAGTAGGAATACCAAAAGCATCCGTATCATCCATATTAAGAGCATCAAACTGGTTAGATGTAGAAATGTTCGTTCCACCCGAACTAGCCATATCAGAAGCCTTCTTCTGAGTGCCATCCACTTTCTTAGGTTCAGGAGGAGTCTTTTTGGGTCGATATTGAAACTGCTTACCCACAACTGGTTTAGTAAACCCTCCTTGACCCGGAATTATAGGACCACCTTGCTTTCCATTCTTCTTGTTATTGACAGTCTTGAAACCATCATTAACAGGCCTAGTAGGCTGGACAGGAGGTAAAACAACTTTAGG
The DNA here is from genome assembly GCA_014162995.1 of Artemisia annua. Lineage (NCBI taxonomy): Eukaryota > Viridiplantae > Streptophyta > Magnoliopsida > Asterales > Asteraceae > Artemisia > Artemisia annua. Next base: position 122,608 of record LBNU01009670.1, read on the forward strand.
ACAATCAATAAGAGTATGACCAAAAATCTTACACTTATCACAACGCGGTGGTTTCCACTCATATTCAACCCGAATCTTCTCAATAGTCGACCCCGTAGCATCAAGTAAAGGTATCTCAACAGTGAGGCTATCCCGAAGCACCTTATCCGACTTCACTTCAATCATGCATCTAGCAAAACTACTACGGCCCCATGATTCCTTGCACATTTGGCTAGTATAAGCATCTAACCTTTTTGGCGTACCAATCAATGTGGCAAGAAGACTAAGACCATCATCAGAAAACAAAGCAAGAGGCACATCATAGAATTTAATCCACACCGTGATGTTGGTCAAATCCTCTTTAAGTAAATTGGTGTTCAATGTCCATGTTTAAGAATAATAGGTACATTTCTAATCAACCAAGGACCATTTTCAAGAACATCATCAACACCTTTCTTCGAGTTGAACTTAAAGAAAAAGAACCCCTTTGCATTCATCATAACCTTTTGTATATCAAACTTAGCCCACGCATTGCGTACATAGTAATCAACAACAGGAAAAGCAAGGCGTTGACCAAGGAAATACCCATAAAGAGTATTCTCAAATATGAGATTCACCTCTTCCACTACTTTCATCTGGAAAGAAAGATCAACATCAGCCCTCTTGTTGCTACTTTCCAACCTACGAAAATTAGACACATGTTTCTGAAGATCATTTGAAGTAGCACCCGCATAAGAAACCGACTTCAGTCCAGTACCACTTGTATTATTAACCAAACTAGTGGTTTGACCAGCTTTAGCTTCAACATTAACACTATTAGAGGTATTCTTACTACTATAAGTACCAAAATCCTGTGATAACATAGCTAATTCAAAGCTCGACAAAGAAGAAACCTGTTTAGGGACATTAGAGGTTTCCATAGGCTGTTGAACATTAGAAGAACCAGGCTTCTCATGATTAGCACTTCCCCCACTAGGATCACCATTACTAGGAGGAGCATTATCGTAATTCATTTTATCATCAAGTGAAATCGGCTTCACTTGTTCAGGAACCAACTTATCAACACCACCAGATGCATTCGAAACTGATTGTGCAATCGTAGAATCTGCCCCATCCTTAGCGCTTAGACCATGACTAGATTCATCATCATGTGCACCAGTAGCATTGGAAACAAATACATCGTTAGGGTTCCTAATACTCCTAGCAGCTTCGCGAGTTTTAGAACGTTTGAATCTACCACTAAAACAAATCAAACTAAGTCGCAAGCAATGCAACCAGCAGCATGCAATACCAGAAAATAAAGATAAAACCCTAATCGCTTAGGGTTTTGAGTCGAACACACAAACTAAGCTAACCGGCATCCATGTTAATCCAATCAATAATGATGTAAACAATTCAGTAAGGGATTAATAAGGATCAGAACCGACTAAAACCTAATGTCGGTTAGAGACAGAAAACGATAAGATGAAAACCCTAATAAACGATCAAGAAACAACCTTTAAAACAAGTGAAATCAAAGCACGAACCAAATCAAGAACCAATTAACAGGAGTGTTAATCAATAACATGATCAAATTGGTGCAAGAAAACACAAGATTTAGACGATTTTGAACAATAACAATTAAGGGTTTAGTTAGGGTTTCGTCATTCTTTTTTCGCCAGAGAGAAGTTAGGGTTTTTATCCCTGATCATCTTGTACCATTTTCTTGTTATGTTTCTAGCTCTTTACTTATTAATTAATACATAATTCTCAATTAAAAAAAAAAAAAAAAAAAAAAAAAAAAAAAAAACTCACACTTCAAAATAAAGCCAAAAGGTTGGAGTTTATGAAAAATAATCCTGATAACGAAATCACATAAGCATCATAAGCAGACAACTACCTTAAACAAACACCCCTTAATATGAAAGCAACCTAACATATATTCAAAAGCAGATTTTAAAGTATAATATTATCCACTGTTTATAACTATTCAAAATATAGACTAATGACATAACCATGCATGTACATTAAGTAAATGAAATGATTATAAATACATGACCACGAGCCACCCAAATCATACAACCCCTACACATTTAAACAAGTAACTATGGCTTTTCTCACAGCTTCATGCTTACCAACATTTATTTTTGTATTACTATTATGTAATTTAAGAGCTTCCGATGCTCAAACACCACCGTTGGCTGAAGGGTTGTCGTATACGTTCCATCAGCGTTCATGTCCTCAGCTCGAATCCATTGTACGATCACAACTCCAAACAGAACTCTCTGCCGATATAGGCCAAGCCGCTGGCTTGCTTCGACTTCATTTTCATGATTGCTTTGTACTTGTAAGTTTGTTGAATTGAATTATATATCTATATAGCGATTTGTGTACGTACATAAGAATGATATATAGTGTCTGAAATTTTAGTTTTGAATGTTAGCTTTAGCATTGAGGGATGAGTTGAAACTCGTAACCATTTATTTCAACTAAGAGGCTACACAAAAGCCACCCTTAGAGACTAGAGTTTAAGATACACTAACCTATATTTGCCTAGAAATTGTGCATAGTTTTAAGCATTGTGTATAGTTTAGTCTTTGAGACATGCATAGTTAATTTGACTAGGCAATGGTGTCGTAAGCGAAATTTATTTTACCACATTAACATCATATCAGTTTTTCTCAATTTCTCTCTTCTTTCTTTCGGCAAAACCCTCACCCATACAAAACACACACGTAAAGCACTTACTCTTTCTCTTGAAATTCGCTTGGGAAACACTACATGAGAAACCACTTTTAGCGACAGCGAAATTAGTCGCTAAAAGTCCAAACTATGGCCTCTAAAACCTTTAACGACAACACGGAGTCTGCCATCTTATTAAATTCGTCGCTAAAAGTTCTAGCGACCACTTTTTTGCTGCGACTATGCCATTGACGAATTTTTTCAAACTTCTGACTTTTTGACTTTCAAATAAGGTTTGGCGGGTTTTTTCCACCTCCGCTTGAAACTAAATGTTGACCGGGAAAATAAATTTGACTGTCGCTATACCTAAAGAGACTGCATGTAGTCGTTATAGGTAAAACAATCAAAGTCAAAATATGAAAAATGCATTCGTTTTGTTGTCTAGCTAACCTTTAGCGACTATATTGTCGCCGCTAAAAGTTTTGATTAGAGAACGGGTAAAAATTGTGGATTTTTTTGGTTAACTGGACCTATAGCGACGACGTCATGCATGGCCACCCGCTAGGGGAGTATTTTGG
>LBNU01009671.1:12099-24209 GCA_014162995.1 Artemisia annua
TGAAGCTTAATTGAAGACGTGAGTATTACTGCTATGGCCGTCATCCCGACTCTAGTCATATATGTCTTAATGCACTTTATTCCTGCTCCCCTCTACAAACTTCTACCGGCCACAGCCATTGTACTTGTTACATAATAAAACATTGCACCTACCAGGCTACGCCTCATCACCACCGTCGAACACGGAGCAGCCACACCAGCACAACTTCTCCTCCACTACCCTTGCGTTACGTGCCACAAGATCGAGAACGGAGGAAACAACGAAGTCAGAACTGCTCGAAGATTACAACATCGATAGTACTAAACCAAACTTTCATATACAGCCCGTAGTGTGTGTGAGGGTGGGTGCGTTGGTGTGTTCCAGGTTTTTTTTTTGAATGGTGGGTTTTCACTTTGTAGATAAGAAAGTGAACACTTCGTTTTTATATGTCATCTTTCAGATAACCTAAGGCCTGTTTTTTTTTTTTTTTTTTTTTTTTTTTTTTTTTTTTTTTTTTTTTTTTGTTTTTTTTTTTTTTTTTTTTTTTTTTTTTTTTTTTTTTTTTTTTTTTTTTTTTTTTTTTTTTTTTTTTTTTTTTTTTTTTTTTTTTTTTTTTTTTTTTTTTTTTTTTTTTTTTTTTGCTTCTCGACAGCCTCTGAATGAGGCTCGTGTGTCTGAATTCGTCAGACATTTTTGACGGTTCAGAACCGTTTGTTTTTTTTTGTTCCAGGTTTGAGTTAAGGGGGGATGTTGAAAATAACTCTAAATCTGGAACACATAAATAACAAGGACTAATTGTGTCATTTGTATATTTTCAGTTATAAGGAGTTGGATGAAGTTTGGCTGGAAGTAGCAAGTGGTTAAAGACTGAAGGGCTAGAGTTGACAAGCAGCTAAAGTGTTTTGGTCAAGGCTATATAAGCCTCCACATCTGCTAGGGTTTCGTCATAATTCCAAGCCGCTCCTTTACCAAAGTTTCATATAGTTCTCTTGTTTCATTCTGTGATCAACCAAGATCAGATTTGTTATTCTCTTTGAGTGATTGTGAGGCATTGTAATAGTACTATTGATAAGTAGTCAATAGCCTACCACCTGAGTAGCCGTGGGTAGGATTCTGGGTTATGATTAAGTTCTTGAAAGTTGTTGTTGGGTTATAAGTTTTGATTGAGATCAGTTACTTATTGATCTTGTGATTTTGGTTGATTAATAAAGTGATTCTTGAATTGAGATTCAAGAAGATTGTTTCTGGTATAAATTATGTTTTCCTACATGGTATCAGAGCCAGGTTCTGATATCTAAAATTGTTTTCAAAAAATTAGGGTTTTAAAAATTTGGGGGTTTTCAAAATTGGTTTGATTAAACTCAATTAACTATGGTTAATTGATGTATTTTGACTCTAATTGATTGATTCTTGAAGTTTTTTCAAAAACGCCTAATTTTTGAAAAAGTTAAGGTTTGAGATTTTGGGGGTTTCTTGATCTCTGGTTCGATTGGTGGTTGGTTTTGGGTTTTTGATCGGTTTCTTGGTGAATTCCCTAATTCTTGAAAATTAGGGTTTGGTGGTTGGTGACTCTGGACGATTGAGATCGTGTGGGTTGTGATGTTGACTAAGTGAATCAAGATCACAATCTGGGTTCTTGGTTCCGCTGCTTATTGGTTATTGCGTGCACTGTAACACCTCTCACGCTCTTTCTTTAATTTTTTCTTTTCTTATTTCTTGTTTAGTGACGGGGAGTAGGATAAAGGGATTGTTGAAGATTGATTTGTTTGTTGTTGAGGTGTTGGTTGTACTTGCTTACTTGCTATCTGTTTGCATTTTTTTGTTTATTGATTGTTTGCTTGTGTGCACCCTTGACCCACCACCTAGAGTGGCAAGGAAAGCTTGGGAACTTTGTTCTTGTCTCTTTCTTGGTGTGTTTGATTGTAGTGTTTCTGTTTTTGTTTCATTATGTCTGCTAAAGGAGGTGAAGATAGTTCACCTAAGGGTAGTAAGCATAATTCTCCTCATGAGTCCTCTGAAGAAGAGGAAGATGAGCCTGTTACTTTGATTAGTAAACTTGATCTTAGTAACCCATTGCATTTACATCCTAATGACTCTGCTTCTTTGACTGCTATTTCTGTTAAATTTAAGGGTACTGAGAATTATAATGTGTGGTCTTGTGCTATGTTGTTGGCCTTAGAGGGTAAAAATAAAACTGGATTTATTGATGGGTCTTGTAAAAGATCTAATGTGGATGAGGTTTTAGGCAGACAATGGGATTGGGTTAATGCAGTTGTCATGGGTTGGATTTTAAATTCAATATCAGAAGAGTTGTTTTTGGGGCAATTTGTTTCAAAAAGGGCTTCTGATGTTTGGACTGAGTTACAAGAAACTTTTGATAGAGTTGATGGTTCAGTTACTTTTAACCTGCACCATAAAATCAATTCTTTGTCTCAAAATGGTAGTTCCATTGCTGAATACTTTAATAAATTGAGTACATTGTGGAAACAATTTGATGCTTTGGTTAAACTGCCTAGATGTACTTGTCATGCTTATGATGATTTTAAGAAACATAACCAGTTAATGAAACTTATGCAATTTTTAATGGGTTTAGATGATTCTTATATGCAAATAAGGTCTAATATTCTGTCTAGAGACCCTCTTCCTGATGTTAAAGGGGCTTTTGCCATTATTTTTAGTGAGGAGTCTCACAGATCTGTGGTCTCTGGTTCAGCTGCTGGTACCTCTCAAAGGTCTCAGTCAGTTGTGTTTAACTCCAGTGTGCCCAATAGAGGGAATTATCAGAGGCCCCCAACCTCTGCTAATTCCTCAAGACCTAATAATACTTCTAGACCTAATGATAATAGAAGGAACACTGGTGGACCTACTTTTGTGTGTGAACATTGTTGTTTTAATGGTCATACTACTGATAGATGCTTTAAGCTCATTGGGTATCCTGCTGATTTTGGAAAAAATAAGAGAAACAATAATAATAATAACTTTCATGGTGCTCAAAACTTTAATAAGAGGTTTATTAATAATAACAACTCTGTTGGTTCTAGTTCCACCTCTACTTTCTCTGATGAACAGATTTCAAAACTCATATCTTTGATTAAGGAAAATTCTGTTAAATGTGATGATAATGGAAAAGGAGTACATGCCAATATGGCAGGTATTGTTTTAAACAATAGTAAGGTTTTTAATCAGAATTTTCAAAGACTTTTTTGCAATAATAGCAAATTTAGATATGCTCTTGTTACTGCTGGACTTATTGTTGATTCTGGTGCCAATCAACACCTTACTTATACTGATAAGTTTTTGATTAATGTCATTGACATTTCCAAACTTGGAATCAAAGTATCACATCCAAATGGTACTGAGGCTTTGATCACCAAGGTTGGAAACATGGTTTTAACCAAAAACTTAACTCTATATGATGTCTTGGTTGTCCCAGTATACTGTGTTAGTCTTATGTCTGTGCATAAAGTGGCTAGAGATAGTAAATTTGTTATTGCTTTTGATGAGTCTCAATGTTATGTGTTGCCTCAGGATTTGAGGGGTATGAGTGTTCTAGGGATTGGTAGACAAAAGGATGGGTTATATTACTTTGATGGAAATCAAGGTACTAATCTAGGATTTGAAAATTCTAGGACTTTTTGTAATTTGACCAAAGAAACATGGCACTGTAGACTTGGTCATCCCTCTGATCAAGTCTTATCAGTGCTGGGTGGTGAAATCTTTTTTGAAAATAAGACTGAAAATGAGCCTTGTGATATCTGTCAAAAGGCTAAACAAACTAGAGAATCTTTTCCTTTAAGTGACCATAAAACCAAAGCTCTTGGTGATCTGGTTCATCTTGATCTTTGGGGTCCTTATAAAATTAAAAGTAAAGAAGGTNTGATCAAGTCTTATCAGTGCTGGGTGGTGAAATCTTTTTTGAAAATAAGACTGAAAATGAGCCTTGTGATATCTGTCAAAAGGCTAAACAAACTAGAGAATCTTTTCCTTTAAGTGACCATAAAACCAAAGCTCTTGGTGATCTGGTTCATCTTGATCTTTGGGGTCCTTATAAAATTAAAAGTAAAGAAGGTCATAGATTTTTCTTAACTGTTGTGGATGATTTCACCAGGGCTGTTTGGGTTTACTTGCTTACAAGTGATAACGGATCTGAATTTGTTAACAATCATTTTAATAAGTTTTGTAATGAAAAAGGCATTATGCATCAAACATCTTGTGCTTATACACCCCAACAGAATGGAGTGGTAGAGCGGAAACATAGGCATCTTTTAAATGTTGCAAGATCCCTTATGTTTCAGGGGGGGATTGCCTTTGTATTTGTGGTCTGAATGTGTTCTAACTGCAACTTATTTGATTAACAGATTGCCATCTTCAGTGCTGAATGGAAAGTCTCCCTTTGAATGTGTTTTTAATAAAAAACCTGACTTAACACATTTAAGAGTTTTTGGTTGTTTGTGTTTTGCTACTATTCTTACCAGTCATGATAAGTTTAGTAGTAGAGCTGAAAAATGTGTTTTGGTTGGTTATTCTAACTTTCAAAAAGGGTATAAGCCTTATAGTCTTGAAAGGAAACAATTTATCTTCTCTAGAGATGTAAAGTTCTTTGAAAAAGTATTTCCTTTCAAGATAAATAGTGTTTCTGCTACTCCTCACCCTCTCAGTCAGAGTTTGAATCATGTAAATTTCTTTGATGAAGTTACTGATGAAAACTTTGACACACCCAATGATGATAATAATATAACTGATACCCCTTTGGGTAATAATAATCAAAATGATCATCATTTGGGTGATGGCAGCCACTCCCAATCTCTTGGTGATCCAACTATTGACCATGTAGAGAATGAATTGGGGCATTCTCCTGGTTCCAATGAGATTATCAGAGATGGTGAGAATGTTGCAACACCAAGTGGTGTGACTATTTCTGAGGGTGATTCCAGTCCCTTATCTGAACAAGTAGCAGGAACAATTTTTCAAAACAGTCAGCCTTCTTTAAGAAGGTCTGATAGGTCTTCTGTTTTTCCTAACAAGTATAATGAATACATTGTTGATTCTAAAGTGAAGTTTGGACTTGAAAAGTTTGTGACTTATGCTAAACTTAAAAATGATACTTTGTGTTTTGTTATTGAGTTAAATAAGAGTTTTGAACCTAAAAATTATTGGGAGGCTTGTATGTATCAGCACTGGATAGATGCTATGAATAGTGAAATGGGTGCTTTGTATAGAAATGATACCTTTGATATTGTTGACTTACCTGATGGTAGAAAAGCCATAGGTTGTAAATGGGTCTTTAAAATTAAATACAAATCCAGTGGTGAAGTTGATAGATACAAAGCTAGGTTAGTTGCTAAGGGTTATAACCAGAAAGAATGTGTTGATTTTGATGAAACATTTTCTCCTGTTGTTAAAATTGTTACAGTAAGGTGTCTTATTAACCTTGCAGTCCAGCAAAATTGGCCTATCTTTCAGCTTGACATTAACAATGCTTTTCTATTTGGTAATTTAGATGAAACTGTTTATATGTCTTTGCCTGATGGATTTCTTGATGCTAATGATAGAAGAGTTTGTAAGCTTAAAAGATCTTTATATGGGTTAAAACAAGCACCCAGACTAGGGCTGCAATCAAGTCAAGCTATTATCAAGCAACTCGAGCTTGAGCTCGAGCTTGGCTCGATCGAGTCAAGCTTTTATCAAGCTCAAGCCCAAAAATTAGCTCGAAACATTTAACAAGACAAGCTCAAGCTTTGGATAGCTTGGCTCGAGCTCATATCAAGCTTTTATCCAGCTTTAATATAGATATTTTCATATAAATTTCATATAAGTAATTAGGAGCAAATTTGGTTATTAAGCTAATTATAAGGGCTTAGTTCGTAAATATTGGATAATGTATTCTAGAAAAGTTGCTCATTTTATGTACTCAACTCGGTGATGATCATTAAGGCTGCAAAATGGGGTATATCATCAAGGGTAATCTGTAACAAAGTGGCAACAGGAACATGTTTATTGTTTCTTGCAGCTAGTTTTGATGATGGCGTTAAAGTTAAAGTGCTACCACGTTGTTGTCATAGGTATCATTGTGAGTGTGTCGATAAGTGGTTAGTTGTGAAATACAGAAATAGTATTTTCACTTTTATTGTAAGGATCTGATGTATCTTTAGTGCTGAAATAGTATTGCACTTTTATTGTTAGTGTAGTTAACTTTTTGCAAGATGCAAATGCATGAAGCCAAGATATCTTTATGTACGATGCATGAGTTAATATCTTTTCTTCAAGTAGACAAATACTAACACAATATAAACTCCCAAGTTCTTACAATAGAATGCTAAGGAAATCATCAAGTTAGAAGATCATTTTACTCAAGAATTCAAGATCTGTGAACCTTATGAAGCCTCACAGATATATTTTGTTGATATGTTTTAGACATGAACCTTAATTAGTACTTTGGCTTATGCTTCATTTTGATGTTCGACTTAGGTACGAGAATGTTGTTCTTGGTTTTATTGGTGTTAAATCAATCTAATTTGGTTTTCAAATATGGTTTTAGCTTGTTTTACTTTATACATATATTTATTGTTGAGTTTAACTATTGAATACAATATTGTTGTATTCGATCAAGCTTTTCAAGCCAAGCTCAAGCTTTGCTCGAACCTACTCAAGCCAAGCTCAAGCCTGGATGATGAAAGCTTGACAAGTTATCAAGCCAAGCTCCAGCCTAGTATTTTTCTTTCAAGCCAAGCTCAAGCCTTGTTGAGCTTGAGCTCGGCTTGACTCGATTGCAGCCCTAACCCAGACAGTGGAATGCTAAGTTGACTAGTGCTTTAATTGAAAATGGATTTGTGCAGAGTAAGAGTGATTATTCTTTGTTCATTAAAAATGAATCTGGTAATTTTCTTGCTTTGCTGGTTTATGTTGATGATATTATTGTTACTGGTAATAACTTGGTTGAAATTGAGAAATTTAAAAGCTTTCTTAAGACTAAGTTTCAGATTAAAGATCTGGGCAAACTTAAGTATTTTTTGGGCATTGAAGTGATTGATACAGATAGAGGTCTTTGTTTGACTCAAAGAAAATATTGTTTAGATCTTTTGTCTGAGTTTGGTTTACTTGCATGTAAGCCATCTGCTTTTCCTTTAGAACAGAGCTTAACTATTTCAAATGAACCTACTATATCTGATCCTGTTTTAGATAATATAACTGAGTATCAAAAGCTTGTTGGTAAATTGATTTACCTTACACACACTAGGCCTGATATAGCTTATGCTGTTCATTGTTTAAGTCAGTTTATGCACAAACCACTTAAGTCTTATTTGAAAATAGCACTTAAAGTTTTGAGATATCTTAAAGGTTCTCCTGGTAAAGGAATACATATTATTAAGAATTCTCATGAATCTCTTGAGACTTATGTGGATGCAGATTGGGCCAAATGTGTGGTAACTAGGAGGTCTGTTANTAAGACTAAGTTTCAGATTAAAGATCTGGGCAAACTTAAGTATTTTTTGGGCATTGAAGTGATTGATACAGATAGAGGTCTTTGTTTGACTCAAAGAAAATATTGTTTAGATCTTTTGTCTGAGTTTGGTTTACTTGCATGTAAGCCATCTGCTTTTCCTTTAGAACAGAGCTTAACTATTTCAAATGAACCTACTATATCTGATCCTGTTTTAGATAATATAACTGAGTATCAAAAGCTTGTTGGTAAATTGATTTACCTTACACACACTAGGCCTGATATAGCTTATGCTGTTCATTGTTTAAGTCAGTTTATGCACAAACCACTTAAGTCTTATTTGAAAATAGCACTTAAAGTTTTGAGATACCTTAAAGGTTCTCATGGTAAAGGAATACATATTATTAAGAATTCTCATGAATCTCTCGAGACATATGTGGATGCAGATTGGGCCAAATGTGTGGTAACTAGAAGGTCTGTTACAGGATTTTGTATTTTTTTGAATGGTTCACTTGTTTCATGGAAAAGCAAAAAACATAATACCCTTACTAAGTCCAGTGCAGAGGCTGAGTATAGAGCAATAGCCTCTGCCACTTCAGAAATTGTTTGGATCTTAAAAGTTTTAAAAGATCTAAACTGGGAACATTTTTTACCTGTAAAATTGTTTTGTGATAGTCAAGCTGCAATTAAGATTGCAGCAAACCCTGTTTTTCATGAAAGAACTAAACATTTGGAAATTGATTTGCATTTTGTAAGAGAAATTTTTTTAGCAGGGGTCATTAAAACTATAAAAGTTCAATAAGCTGATCAAACAGCTGATGTGTTTACAAAAGGTTTGGATAAACTTCAACATGAAAAGCTTGTTTCAAAGCTTGGAATGTTTGATGTGTTCCAGGTTTGAGTTAAGGGGGGATGTTGAAAATAACTCTAAATCTGGAACACATAAATAACAAGGACTAATTGTGTCATTTGTATATTTTCAGTTATAACGAGTTGGATGAAGTTTGGCTGGAAGTAGCAAGTGGTTAAAGACTGAAGGGCTAGAGTTGACAAGCAGCTAAAGTGTTTTGGTCAAGGCTATATAAGCCTCCACATCTGCTAGGGTTTCGTCATAATTCCAAGCCGCTCCTTTACCAAAGTTTCACATAGTTCTCATGTTTCATACTGTGATCAACCAAGATCAGATTTGTTATTCTGTTTGAGTGATTTTGAGGCATTGTAATAGTACTATTGATAAGTAGTCAATAGCCTACCACCTGAATAGCAGTGGGTAGGATTCAGGGTTTATAATTAAGTTCTTGAAAGTTGTTGTTGGGTTATAAGTTTTGATTGAGATCAGTTACTTATTGATCTTGTGATTTTGGTTGATTAATAAAGTGATTCTTGAATTGAGATTCAAGAAGATTGTTTCTGGTATAAATTGTGTTTTCCTACATGGTATCAGAGCCAGGTTCTGATATCTAAAATTGTTTTCAAAAAATTAGGGTTTTAAAAATTTGGGGGTTTTCAAAATTGGTTTGATTAAACTCAATTAACTATGGTTAATTGATGTATTTTGACTCTAATTGATTGATTCTTGAAGTTTTTTCAAAAACGCCTAATTTTTGAAAAAGTTAGGGTTTGAGATTTTGGGGGTTTCTTGATCTCTGGTTCGATTGGTGGTTGGTTTTGGGTTTTTGATTGGTTTCTTGGTGAATTCCTTAATTCTTGAAAATTAGGGTTTGGTGGTTGGTGACTCTGGACGATTGAGATCGTGTGGGTTGTGATGTTGACTAAGTGAATCAAGATCACAATCTGGGTTCTTGGTTCCGCTGCTTATTGGTTATTGCGTGCACTGTAACACCTCTCACGCTCTTTCTTTAATTTTTTCTTTTCTTATTTCTTGTTTAGTGACGGGGAGTAGGATAAAGGGATTGTTGAAGATTGATTTGTTTGTTGTTGAGGNAATAGCATCAACTATCGAAACAAAAACTTGAAAGATATTGGATGCCGAAGTGTTGTTTGCACTTGAAACTTGAAAGAGTTTGGCTTGAAATGGCTTTTGCAAATGTTGTTCACTGCTACTAGCTTCGCAATAACTGTTGGTAAATATGTATATAATTGTAAATGTTGGTATATATACATATTCGGTTTTTGCATGTTGACATACGTATACATGTTGCCACGTTGCATGTTTTTGTAAAATGGTTTTTGCAAATGGCACGTATATAGTTTTTGCATGCATGTTGGCACTTTGCAAGTAAAATGGAAAACATGTATCTACTTGAACTATGATGTAACGTTTCAATTTCGTATTGTTTATGTAACGTTAAGGTTTTTATTAATAAAATTTAAATTTGTGTTAAAAATGGTTTTTCTTAAAAAAAAATAAAAAAAAAAATAATATGATGATGCAATATGGGTCACTACTGTGGGAAAGAGGTGAATATAGGTTGAAGAGAGAGAAAGCTGAGGTGGCAGCCGGAATGATGATGTAATATAGGTCACCACTGTGGCTAGCCTTAGTAAGATTTCCAAACAAAGTTTCTACTTGTTACGTCTAAAGTATACTAGCAGGGTACCCGCGCGATGCGGCGGCGGATACCATGTGATTAAATTTTCTGACGAACAAATGTCATTTTGTTTTAGGCTGCTGGATTCATATTTATGTTTTGGAAGCTTAATTAGATTGTATATTGTGGTTAGATAGTTGTATATTTTAGTGAAAGAGTGAATTAATTATGCATTAATTGTATGTGTTGAATAATATTTTTTAGTTTTATTTGTGTTTCAACTGCTTGTAAATTATGCTTTTTCACTTGTATTTTTAATGAAAGGGTGTTTTTAATAGTGTATTAATTGAATATATGAGTAATGTGTTTTTAGTTTTATATGTGCTTTAGATACTTATAAATAATGCTTTCAAGGTTGTATTTGCTTAAAATTGTATTAATGGTGGTCTTAAAATATTAAAGAGGAGGGAAGTGTCTTCCTCTATTATAAGTAGTATAGATAATGGTGTCTTGAAATTGAATGTAGAGTACTATCATATGCTTTTACTTAATTGGGGTGCATTAAATGTCAACAAGTTGGCCTTCAGTTACAATAGTAAGGTTGTGTTTATTTTTTTCCCTTAGCTAAGGGAGTGGGTCCATATAACATTTAATAATATTTCTTTTTAAGTATGACCCACTAGTTTTCCCTTACTTCCTCTATATCCACAAGCCAAAAAATACTAACCTCTCCCCATTAAGATGCTAATATAGATGTGGACCCCACTATTTCTTCCCCATAAATAAAAAAGAAACAGCCCCTAAGATACTTCTAACACTGGAGCTTCACTGTGTTATACACTGATTTTACCCGTTAGAAGTGTCTATGTCCTTACGGTTTGGGCTAGAAACTTAATTCAGTTATAATTTATCTTTCTTTGCTAAAGTTAATAAATCTTTGGGATGGTTACTTGATTGTATGTCATTTTTGCTCAGTCGTTCAGAAAAAATGGTAACTATGTTCATGATATGTTACTAAGATATTATTTTATATGGATTTGATCTTAGAAAACCTGCTGAGCTTGTTGAAATTAGCCCGGTGCTAGAAGATAGAATCCCTGTTATACGACGGTTTACTGGTGGTGGAACTCTAATAGTCGATCATGGGACTATATTTGTTACATTGATATGCAACAAGAATGTTGTTCCTAAGGTGCAACCATATCCTCGACCAATCATGTCTTGGAGCATTCTATTATACAGTAAAGTGTTCGAAGGAATTGCTGGTTTCAAGCTTCATGAGAACGATATGTAGATTAAAGCGTACCCTTATCTTTCAAAAGCTAGTAATTTCAGTTAGTATGCCAGAATATCATATGGTTTTTTGCTTGCTGATGTTGTTTTGTTTTTCTTAATTAACGCTACCATCATTATGATGTGGAAATGCTTTATAGGGAATGTTTTTTGGTATGCTACAAGTCTTACAGTGTGACTTTATCTTCTACAGATTATGTATTTGATCTCCTCAAGTTCGGTGGTGTTAGAATTTTAATATCATGACAATCATATAAATAAAACCAAAAGGAGAGATTAATTATATTATATTTATATTATAGACACAAGGAATGTAAACGACCGTTATGTTCCGTTAAATGACTAACGACCGTTAGACGAATATAAGGAAAGAAGAGGTGTGTATTATTAGGAAACAAAAGAAAGATCTAGAATCCCTTTGGGGGTTGTGGGTCGGCGAAACAAAGGGGGCACCCTTGCCTAACTTTGGCTCTCAAGTTTGTTTCAACGTTAAATACAAATCAAAGGGTTTATTTGTTTTCTAAGCTTTTGTGCAACACACATAACCCTAAATTTGTGTTTTTCTTCCTCCTTTTGCTTCTTAAACACGATCGTACACCCCTATCCCTTAGGGTTTGTCGATTTTTGTTTTTTCTAAAGTGTTCTTGTGTAGTGTAACTTGCATAACCTTAATACGGTTTAGTTGTGTGTACAAGAACGAGGTAACAACACACTAATTTTGTTTCAAGAGTCGAATACCAAAAGGTTAGGGCTTATTCATTGATCTACATAAAACCCTAATTATGGGTTCATCATTGTCAATGCCCTATAAGAATTGCAATTGAGTATGTTGTTCTATTTATGTTTTTAGTTATAATTAACATGTTATGCTTGATCCTTGCTTCCGCTCAATATGTGCTACTTTG